>OU896719.1:9395898-9437378 GCA_918026855.4 Phaedon cochleariae | reverse complement strand
TTAACATTTGTTTTCAAAATGGCGGCGCACGAGACATTTATTTTTGAGTCAATATATGGCAACACTGTGACGTCATCAACCGAATTGTAGTTCAGCAAACTAATGAAATCGCAAATAAACAAAGCACTTTGATCAGTTTTTGATGAAACTTGCGAAAATGTTGATTTATCATGGATTTATCGCCAATCAGGATTCCTTGTGTTCTTTCAATTGATAATCTTCTTCTTGAGAAGAAAGTTATTTATCAAACAATAATATTATAATGGCAATACCATAGATTAAAAAGACCAAAAATCCTAATTCTGAACCACCCTGTATTTATTTCAATAAAATAACAATTAATAGTACGTGAAAAGTTAAGATAGGGACATGGAAACCGTTTTGACCAATTATGAATAGTTTCGAAACAAAAAATTCTTAAAGTTGAAAAATCTCGATTTTTCACACCCTATATCTTTGTTATCATTCCCGCTAGACCCCAAGTATTATAGATCGATGAAATCAGCTCTTCAGGGAGAAACTGAAAATGGAATAATATACAGGGTGTCCCATTTGAAAAAACAAAGTTGCTGCTACTTTTCAATATAAGTGGCAACGTCGCAAGGCTGAGAATATTTTAAGTCGATAGAACACAACTAATAATTCAAGGCACCAACTTTTCAGAATAATCCTGAGTTGCGTTCGCCAGAAACGTCTAATGTGCTATCCACCGTGAATCAGTCTGGATAATGTGTTTAATGTTTTGAATAAATCACAGATGATAAATCCCTGATTAATCCATTATTTATCGTAGTACATAGCCGTACTCTAAATGTCATTTTAGTTATGTGAGTAGCAGTGGCGGCTCGTGACTTTCATGACAGAGGAGGTTGAATGATATGAGATTTATTGTGAAAAACAACTCTCTACTCACCCAAATCAATAGCTTTAATGACATTCTGTTTACCAGTTAACCTGAACTTGATACTTGAAGAGATGTGTTCCTGTGATTTGCAGTGTCTATCCAATCCGCGAGGCAAATTTTTCAAATCATATTCTAATCGCCCCCATCATGATGACTTATCGGTTGAAAATGATAGGCAGTACCAACAAAATAGCTTATTCGTTACCTCAGATCCCGTCAGCCAGATATATTTTCTAAAATTATCAGAATTGAATGAACGATTTTGTTTGTTACCTGTTACAATCAGATTTTTTAATTCCGGTGTCGTACGTTTGTTTTTCACAATCAATTTATCTTCATAAGACAAAGCACTGAATGGGTTCACCAAAAAGTATTCCACTAAATCGCAATCGTTTAAAACACTAATTTTTCAGAAATTTATAGAGCCCCTAACCATTAACCCGGCATAAACATAAACAATGCACTCTCGTTTGTCCGCAATTCGCGAAGCGACACGACAAACACGTCGTGCTATTCGGGCGTATTCGGGCATTTGCATTGAGCGCGTAGGATGCGCGTTGTGAATGAGTCTAGCCTCCTATAGATGTTGCCAAGTTGAATATTTTACGCGTGATTTGCAGACTTCAACGTGTGATGCGTGGGCAAGCACTGGTGCCAATTCAAAAATATTTGACTTAAAACAGGAAATAAAATCAAAATCCATGTATTTTGGTGTTCTTTTAATGAGAAAGTATAGATAATATTAGTTTGAGGAAAATCTCTGAGGAGGCTCAGCCTCCGTTGCCTCCTCTGAGGAGCCGCCACTGGTGAGTAGAAAAAGTAAGGTAGGTGCCATATTTTTTAATTACTTGTTTTGAGGATTGAAATGAGATATAAGCAGTTTTAATAACTATCCTTTATTTCAAATAGACTATATTCACTATAACAAAATTCATCTAAAATAAAACAGCAGTATAGAACATATCACTCAATATTCCGCTCTTTCATTACACTTTTTAAAAAATCTACGATAGTCTCTACTTCGGCCATGGCACCTGGACCCACATCTCCACAAATTAATTGTTTTTCAATCACTGGGATCTCATAGTACCCCCAAGATTTGAGCGTTGAGATCTGTTGAGCGGTCAGGGGATGCTGGTACATTTTGGTGTTCATTGCAGGGCAAAAAATCAGAGGTTTGGAAAGATCCCAGGCTCGAACAATGCAGGTTAGTATGTTGTCGCATAAACCCTTAAAGAAATAATGGTAGATGGTTTTTTCATCAGGATCAAAAGTGGCACTTTGTTTGACAAGCGAATTTTGCATTTGCTAGGCGGAGCGTTTAGCGAAGCCGAGCGGCAGCAAAATTTGCGAGTCAAACAAAGTCACTTTTGATTTTTTCTGCAACCGAAACAATCAACTCAAATAAATATGTGAATATGTGAAGTAACCACCAATGCCGTGCCATATGTATGCAATGCAACAAATAAGAAAATATTCTACCTGCATTTATAGCAGGCTTATTCAATTTTCAAAGATGTACGAATTGTAGTTTCAATGTAAATACAATCACAGAGTGACATATTTGTGTATGGACCAAGTGCTTTAATGGCAAATACCGCGCCAGTGCCAGGTATAGAAACAAGACGTGGTAAATGTTAGGTTAGTGAGCATATCAACAATAATAATAGCGATTATTTATTTCTCTCCATAGTCCACTGTGTTTGGCTTGATCAAATGGAGGTAAACAATATCGTTGTTTGAGAAAAAAAAAACGTTTGCTGGCCGTGATTATTCAAAAACAAGTAATCCATCCCGATAATAACGAATGAAATACAGATCAACCAAGTATGTGAATCTTGAAGGCTTCTCATATCGAAATTGGTAACAAATCAGGTATGCGTCCCAACCCAAATAACCAACCGTAACAATGTTGTTTATTCTTGATGACCTCTAGTACATCCTTTTTAGTTTCTAGGAGTTCAAATTCAACTTTAGTTCCTAGGAGCTAAAATTTAACTTTAGCTCCTAGGAACTAAATGTGTTGTCAAGCAACATACCTATTTTTGTGGCATTAATAGAAACGTCAATTCAAGAGCTACTTTTGGTACCTACTAAAATGAACGACTTTTGTGTCGGTTGCAGAAAAACAAACATTGTTGGAAGAAAATGAAAAAAATAATAAAAAAATACAGAATTGTCATTTTCTGTAAACGAAACATTCGAAATTTTTTTGAGCTATCCAAAGATAAGGAAAAATTGAATGAAAAATCTAGGTCCCTATTTAACAAAATAAGTTGATGATGATTTCTGGAAGACGAAACGTCGGATTTCGAATTTTAAAACCCAAACTTGTGGAAAAGAAAAAGTGGCTGTGATGAAATGTCATTCATTTTGTTTAATGTCTTCAAATAACTCGAAAAAAATAGAGATTTTAGGAAATTTCGGTTTTTTCGGATATCTTCGAAAGTTTTTGGGTGTATGATAAATTGACATTCATCATACTGGGCGTGGAAATGAATTCTGAATTGAGACTCTATCACGAATCTGCGATTAGAGGTCTATAAAAATCACAAGTTTCCATCTTTCAAGTTTGAACCCCCTGATTGGGTATGAAAGTGTTGAAAAGGAATATTCTCAGATAAATTATGAACATACAAAAATGGATATATATTTATATAAAGCAATACATTTAGAATTCGCATTCTCTATGTGATGAGAATATTTACTCTTTTTCAGTTAATTCAATAGAAAACAGGAAAGTAGTTGTTTTCTATTGAATTAACTGAAAAAGAGTAAATATTCTCATCACATAGAGAATGCGAATTCTAAATGTATTGCTTTATATAAATATATATCCATTTTTGTATGTTCATAATTTATCTGAGAATATTCCTTTTCAACATCTTCGAAAGTGTTCGGAATTTTCCAAGTTTAAAAACGGCATTTTGTTTGGCATAAAATTGCACAACTTTGACATAATTTAACCAACCCCCAGTATCTCTAATAGTTTAGGAGATCCCAATAATGATGAGGCTCTAATTTCAGCCACCCTGTATAGAGCTCTGAGGAGAAAATGGACTGTGACTGTGGTTACATGATCTGCATTTCAATATTATAGAATGGCATAATAAAAATAGAAAGATCTAATACATCAAATTCTCCTGTCCCCGTCATGGTGTTTGACGCCAAACTCCTCCGAAACGGTTTGGCCGATTCTTATGAAAATTTTAAAATTTTTTGCACATTTGGTGGGTCTGAGAATCGGCCATACACTATCTTTCAAATTGAAAAAATTGAAAATTCAAGATGACGGATCCAATATGGCGGACGAGTTTTGTAATTCGATTTTATTCAAAATTGGTATCTGAGGTTTTTCGAGGTCGATTATCAAGATTCTTTCATGAAAATATGGAAATTGAAGATGACTGATCCAATATAGTTTTGTAATTATATAATATAATATGTGTTTATTTGCAATACAAATTACATTTTATTTGCAATACAAATTACATTTATACATAATAATATAATAATATGGTCCGATTCTATTCAAAATTGGTATCTGCGGTGTTTTCGAGGTAGAAAATTCTTATTCTTTCGTCAAATTTGGGAAATTCAAGATGGTGGATCCAATATGGCGGACGAGTTTTTGGTATCTGGGGGTTTTCGGGGTCGATTATTATGATTCTTTCGTGAAAGTTTGGAAATTCAAGATGCCTGATCCAATATATAGTTTTCTAATTATACGGTCCGATTCTATTCAAAATAGGTATCTGAGGGTTTTCGGAGTCGATTACATATTATGATTCTTTCGTGAAAATTTGGAAAGTCAAGATGACTGATTCAATATAGTTTTGTAATTTTATGGTCCGATTCTATTCAAAATTGGTTTTCGGGATCAAAGATTATGATTCGTTCGTCAAAATTACGAAATTCAAAACGGCGGATCCAATATGGCGGACGAGTTTCTAAATTATGATCCGATTCAATTCAAAATTGGTATCTGAAGGTTTATGGAGTTGAAGATTATGATTCTTCCGTCAAATTTTGGAAATTCAAGATGGCGGATCCAATATGGCGGACAAGTTTCGTATTCATGATCCGATTCCATTCAAAATTTGTGTTTGAGGGTTTTTGGGGTCGGAAATTATGATTCGTTTGTCAAATTTGGAAATTCAAGATGGCGGATCCAATATGGTAGACGAGTTTTTCAATTATGATCCGATTCTATACAAAACTGGTATATGGGGGTTACCGGGGTCAGAGATCATGATTCTTTCGTCAAATTTAGCACTTAGAAGGCTGATCCAATATGGCGGACGAGTTTTGTAATAATGATTTTATTCAAAATTTGTATCTGGGGGTGTTCGGGGTCGGAGATTATGATTTTTTCTTCAAAATTGGGAAATTCTAGATGGCGGATCCAATATGACGAACGAGCTTTGCAATAAATGGTAGTTCGAAAAACTATAACACACTTTTATAGATAGCCAAACTAGAGGCCAAACTAAATAGAAGTAGAAAATAGATAGTATAGTTTTAAAAACTGAAGAGATAGATTGTCCAACTGAAAGGAAGTATAAAATAGAATAATAAAAGTTTGTTGATCAATATTAAACAAATAAAATATGTTCTAGAAATAAATGTAAGTATATAGCAAACAACGTTCGCCGGGTCAGCTTTTGTAATAAATAGTAGTTTGAAAAACTAATGAAACGTGTATTTATAGATATTCAAACTAAAAAGAAGTAGAATAGTTTGAAAAACTAGAGAAACACGATTTCATGGATAGCCAAACTAGAAAGAAAATGAAATAATGAAAGTTGTGTAGAGAAATATTTAACTGAAAAAATATTTTCTAGAAATGATGTTTTAGCCTCCAGAAATTTAAGAAGAACAGAAGAACACCAATTCCTACCTTATTTTTCTTGGTTCTCATGATGTTCTCTGAACATTACAGGATATCCCTTATCGTGGGAACCAGCACATAAAAAAACCTCGGCGAAAAACTGTCTTTTGTCTCCCCTGATTGCTAGCCTGGGCTAAGGCCTTGGCTATCAATTTGCAGCCTTGACTATAATAGACAGTTTTTCGTCCTTGGTACATAAATAACTATTATGGCAAAACAATAAGCTGTTCTTAATGCAATGACATTGAAATTTTATACTGTAAATAATGAATCTTTGTGACATTGATTATTATACTCATTCAGTTTTCATAAAATATTACAGGGGCTCACAAAGTAGATCTATTACTTATTCCACCTGATTTACCTGAATGAAGTGTGTATTTTTTGTCATTGAATGATTTTTTTTTCAAATTGTATACCTACTTTGAGAAATCAAATTGAAAAATGAAGATTATTGTTAATATTTAGACAATGAAGTGCCAAAATAAGTGGATAATATACATACATTGGCAATTTTTGCTAATGTATTAGCATCTAGAGGAGCAATGAGAAGAATATCAGCCCATTTAGCCAGTTCTATGTGAAGTACAGGATCACCTCTATTAGACCAAGCAGCCCATTCATCAGAATCTGAGTAGATACACACATCATTTAAATCTGTATCTTGGAGAAAATGCTTAGAATGTTCAGTCAAACAGATGCGAACCTGAAAAATAATACTTGACAACTTGATTTACTGATTCTATTCCTGAGCAAATTACACAACATGCTAGTAATATAATATAATATAGGGTTAACCATTTATAATGCAACAGACCATCATTTGATTACATGTTCATTCCTGAAAAATATCACTGGCTCATGCATTGCCAGAAAGGGGGAAATGTCTATAGGTTACCTTCCCCTAGACAAGTCTTTTTTTTTCAATCAATCTATCAACTTTATTATTCCCAAGAAATCACCTTTGTTTATAGCAGCGAACATGGTGAAAACATAAATATATTTGACAAAATAAAATAAAGAAGACAGTAAAATAAGACTCACACTCAAGAAGAAACTTTTTTTTTTCAAGTTCAACTGAAAATGATTCTCAATTGACTCAGCTGTTAGGTACCCAATAGAAAACTATAGAAGTTGTACAAGAAATTTATAAAAATGAGATAAGATGTCAATATTACAGGAGTAGATGTTTCTTGAATTCTTTTTTGAATTTTTCAATCCTATTAATCAGCTTCAAGTTATTTGGTAGTGAATTGTATTGTATCATTCCATTGTGATAGATGGATTTTTAACCAATATCAGATTAAATTTTCTTGATAGAAAAATGATCTGCTTGTCTAGTTGTATTGTTGTGGTGATAACTATTAATTTGGAAAACCAAATTTGAATGCTTTTGACAATGTTTAACTGAACGAATGAACGACATTAATTTGAATTTATATAGTGAATCTATATCTTATAACTCTCTTGTTCTGTAAAGGTTCATAGTAGGTTTGGAATAATTCAGTCTGTATATACATTTGATAATTTTATTTTGAAGAGTTTTGAGGCTTTATAATGGGCGTGTACACCTTAGTAGAACTTTTAACTCAAACCATGTTTATTTATAATGATCCTTTTATACATAAATAATGATTAACGAAAAATTAACTGGAATGTTTTATTTTTGGACATAAATAATAGTACCTTCTGAAAACGGACCCTCTTATATGACGTAGAAACCTCATCTCGCCTTAGTTAAAAGAAAATACCAAACGCCCGATGGAGACTGAGGTAACTGATATATTATTTCTTTCAACTGTGATCTCGCGCTAATTCACTATGTCAGAAATCATGTATCATTCATCTCTGTCTGGAATAGTCTTGTTTCAGTATTAGGGTTTTGACGTCACATCATCGCCTTGTTTTCAGAGGTCCAAAAATCAGGGATTTCAATAATTTTTTATAAAACGTAGGGAGCTCACAGCAAGAAACGGTTTGCGGTGGTGAGCTAGTTTGGGTGAGTTCTATCAAATTATGAAATAATTTTTTTTGTGATATAAGCCCATTGATCGAGGGGAAACAACTCTTCAAATAGGTGTACACCAGTATCATTTTTAATCTCGTTTTTAATACATTAAGTACAATTTAATAAGCTTTTAAGTCTCGTTTTGAGTACTTCAATATTAAAGTACCTATTAACAGTACCTTAAATACCAGTTTCAAGTATTTTGAGTACTTTTTAATTACCAGATATTTGAATAGGGTGTACACATTTTGGGTAGTTGTTGCCCCCTTGTAATTGATAGTTTTGTTGAACCCCATACAGAAATCAAATATTCAAGTTTAGAATAGATCAAAGAGAAGAGAAGTATATAAATTTGAGACATTTTATCTCGCATTTTATATAGGAACTTGATTCAGTACCTGAAAAGTATACCTATTATTGGAGATATCTTTTTCAAAGTATTTCAATATGTGAATGTTTTTGGATGAATGACAAATTGAAATTATACAGGACATGGAAATAAGAAATTCTGAATTGAGAAAACCTAATCAGGAGTCTGTGATTTTAGGTCTATAAAAATAACAAGTTTCCATGATTCAAGCTTGAACCCCTTAATTGGGTGAAAGTATAGGAAAGGAATATCCTCAGATAAAATAATAAACATAAAAAAATGGATAGATACATAAAGAAATGCATTGAGAATTTGCATTGTTTATGTGATGAAAATATCAATTCTTTCTTGGTTTATTCAACAGAAAACAACTACTTCCCTATGACCAACATTGAATTAATTATATATCTATTGAACACACATGATATTTTTTTTGCAATTTGCATTCTTCCTCAGATAAAAATATGTATAGGTATGCACATAATTTTATTCTGAATATTCAACAGAAAACAACTACTTGGCCTGTCAAACATTGAATTATATCTGTTGAAAATTGTGTTATATCTGTTGAAAATTGTGTTATATCTGTTGAAAATTGTGTTATATCATGAAGAATGGCTGAAAGAATAACTGGACTTCAGGTTACTGAGGAGGATTAGATATCCGAAATGAGTTGATTTGAATGAAGTCATATAACCTATTTGTGAGATATAATTCCCAGTAAGTTCCAAGCTCATCAAGGTCAGAGTTTATACAAGTATACTCATCCTATACATTCTCATCTCAATACCTACTGAACATATTGGTAAGTTATAATTTTATATTATTTCACCAGATTTGAGGGAGAATGTCAATTCTCAGTTTCAGAGCATTTTCATTTTTGATGCTCTTCTTTTGGATGTTCAACAGATATAATTCAATGTTTGACATGGCAAATAGCCAGGAAAGTAGTTGTTCTCTGTAGCATATTCAGAATGATATGTGCATATATACATTTTTATCTGAGGGAGAATGCAAATTATCAACTAAAGAAGATTTTCTTCTCAAATTCTCATCATGTGTGATTTGGCATATAGCCAGGAAAGTTGTTGTTTTCTGTTGAATAAACCAAGAAAGAATTGTTATTTTCATCACATAGAGAATGGGAATTCTCAATGTATCTCTTTAGGTATATATCAATTTTTTTATGTTCATAATTTCATCTGAGAATATTCCTCTTCAATGAATGTGTAGTCAGATGTTTGGTCTGTTTTGTTTCAATAGGTGAACACACACTAGTCAGTAATAAGGCAAGTAGATTCAACTCACATCAATTTCAGAAGAAAAAGTTCCTTTTCCTTTGGAAATTGTTTCAATTAAAACTGGCAATTTTATTGTAGCAACACTACCCGTACACCCTATTAGAATCTTCACCATAGTTTATGAAGAAGTTTGATGTTCAGTTTGATGTTCTTGTGATGAAAATCCTAATTTCGACAGATCTTCCTGGATCATAAGATTATTTTCCATACGACAAGATAAATAACCTTTAGCTTCTTCCCGGCATGCAGAATTATCGTTATTATTGGTATAAAGACATTTCATGTAATTGACCATCAGTTTTCTACAGAGTCCTTCATGATCTAATGGAAAACTTCCTTTTTCTGGTGCAGTAGGTGTGAAAGTCTTCTGGCCAAAGGTCATAGACGACATTGGATGTTGGATGAAAATTTGCTCTCAGAAACGACGTTCAAAAGTATTTTTTCATAAAAGTTTTGTTTCGTTTTCAATCTTCTAACCTCCAGTTTAGTGTCACATGTCAACGAGAAGCGAGAACGCTGTCAATTCATTTTTACAGCTATTCTCATTCACAAGAGTCTCGAGATCATACCCGTGTGTTCACCGAACACGCCCGATCGACGATCGTTACCTAAGCGTTGGGGAGACCGAGACGTAAGCAGGCAGTCAATGTCAATATAGTTACATTGAGTGGGCAGGCAGCATCTCTCATGCTGTCTCTGTTTTTGTAGTGTAGTACGGGGTGGGCCACCAACAGTTTTCTTTTCAACTTTTTTTTTTCTTCGAATAAATAAGAAACATTTGATAGGCATCAAGTGATCTACTGCGATCTATCAGATAATGAGAGCGATGATTTGATTTGCAATAATTCGCTATGTCACGACGAGTCCTATATACATGTAAATATAGCGAACCACTCATCGAAAATCATGAAACTATGTGTACATATTATATGCTTATGTTTTGTTGGCGAGGACGCTCGTTTTATTCAAATTATTTTCGATAATGTTCATCTGCTTCACTAGAAATTATTATTAGTAGTTAGTATTCGTAGTAGCAGTATAGTAGTAGCAGCTTATTTGTTATTGAATGATAAAATGTCGGCAACTGAGCAGAACGTGTTTGCCGAGCTCTCTTCGAATTCTAATCAAAAGTGCCCAAAGTGCAACCGTAAATGTGTTAAAGGCATCAAATGTAGTGTGTGTTATAACAAACTTCATTTTACATGTGCATCCATCGAAGAAAATAAGATTGATGGAGATTATACATGTGATCAGTGTGACAGTGTGACCGATGCCGCATTTTTCGATGCAGTTGAAGTAGCTGATAAATTAGATCCTAAATTCTTCGTCTACATAATCAAACAAAAAGATTTCATAATCAACGAGCTCCAAGACAAAATAGGTATTCTGAAAAAGCAAATTGATCTAATGAATCAGATAAATTCTATTCCACCAGCGATTCATACAGCAAAAACTGTTCCCACGAAGCAGGTGTTTATCAATGATAAGAACACTGTCGTCGATAAAAACACGGCCGTCGATAAAAACACAAAGGTGGCTGAAAAAGTGGTACCCAGTGCGAGCGTACAATCAACTGGGAATTCCCTCGGAGTTCCCCAAAAAAACGATAACACTTTTACAACAAAACACGTAGCAGCTAAGATCCTACAGATAGAAACTGAGAACAAATGTCGTAATATTGCAAATCTTGGTTTACTAGATGACATAAATCTGGAAGGAGGTCGACAAGAAACAAAAAAATGATACTGAATGGAAAACAGTCAGTTATCCAAAAAAACGTCAAAATAGGCACCAAATTATTGGAAAGAATACTGACCTTTCCATCAAAGGAGTCCCAAGATTAGCCACTCTACATGTTTGTAGAGTCGACAAAGGTACATCGGCTGAAGAAATGAAAACCATTTTGATGCCACACTTTCCTGAAGTGTCATGCGAAAGTCTTGATGTCAAATTTCCTAATAAATATGTTTCATTCAAAGTAAAAATTCATGAAGACAACTTTAAGGCTGCGATGAACCCAGCAATTTGGCCAGAGGGCGCTTATATAAGCAGGTTTTTTTACCGGAATCAACAAAGGAAGAAAGAAACCTAAGGCCTTCAGCAAACAATTTTAATGAATCACTTGACGTGTGTCCCATACCTGACAAATCAAATAGGGTAAGCGTCTATCACATAAATATTCGTTGTTTAGCCAATAAACTTAATGAAATTTCTGTTTTCTTAAGTGAATTTCCATATGATATTTTATGTATATCAGAACATTGGTTATCTGAAGAGAATCTCATGTCTGTGAACATTCATGGCTATTACTTAGCTGCAAAATTCTGTAGAACTGAAAGATGCCATGGTGGGGTGGCTATTTTTGTTAAAAACTCAATTCCCTGTGAACCAATCATTCTGAAACGTTTTTGTTCAGAAATTGATATAGAACTATGTGGTATTGAACTCCGACAGTTGAAGATTGTTTGTATATATAGATCATGCAATGGAAACTTCTATACATTCCTAGACTTATATGAGAGTGCCTTACACCATCTGAATGTGGATAAAACTAAGGTGATACTAGCCGGTGACTTCAATTTGAATTTTGCAGTTGCTGAAACGCCGAACTTAACTACTTTTGAAAACTTACTAGAGTCATTCAATCTACATACTACAATATTCGAATACACACGTGTGACTCCTACGTGTTCTACTCGGGTTGATAATGTAGTTACTAATTTAGATAAAACGCTTTATAGTTCTGGGATCTCAGAGCCTTGTCTGTCTGATCATCGGGGTCAATATATCACCATAAATAAGATAATTCTGAGAAGTAATGAGTCGCATGGGACCCGTCCAATACATAAACAAGGTCTAAGTAGGCTGAGGTCTCGTATTTTAAAAAATAATTGGAGTTACCTCGAAGACAATAATATTAGTCTGGACATGAAAATGCAAAATTTTCAAAATATGCTGAGTGATTCAGTACTGGATATTTTTCCTTTAAAAAAATCGGGTAATGTTGCAAAAGCACAACCAGTGTCTTGGATTAATGATGAACTCAAACAAATGCGTAGTACTCTGAATGCTATAAAAACCATACATGATGTTAATAAAGATGCTTGTTCTTTGAATATATACAAAATATTGAATAATGAATACAAAACTCGAATCAAAATTTGTAAAACAGAAGCCTACAATAACTATTTATTGAACTCAACTAACGTCATGAGGGACAGTTGGCATTTGATAAATGACGAAGGAAATAGGAATAAAAAAAAACCGATTGAGACAAAAATATCGGTATCACAGTTCAATGAATACTTCACTTCAATTGCTGAGAAGATCATAAGCTCACTGCCTAACATTCCTCATGAGCCCACAGTTTATTTAAAAGAAATAAAAACTCCAGTTCATTCTTTTGCTCTGAATCCAGTGACTCCCAGTGATGTCTATGACATTATTCTTGGCCTCAAAAATTCCAATGCTTTTGATGCATATGAACTCAATAGCAAAATTATTAAATCAGTAGCGGATATTCTTGCCGAACCTTTGACTACTTTGATAAATGAATGTTTCTCTGTTGGAAGTTTTCCGAATGCTTTGAAATACACTGTTATTTTGCCGGTATTGAAAAAAGGAAGCACTGATGATGTGAACAATTTTCGCCCTATATCTATAATACCAATTATAGGCAAAATCATAGAAATAATTCTGAAGAAACAACTTTATAACTTTCTGGAAGAAAATGCACTGTTGTGCCCTGGGCAATTTGGTTTCAAGAAAAACCGTTCCACAACACAAGCTCTCCTAAAAGTTCTGTCGGACATAGTCGAGGGCCTGGAAGAAGGTACTTACTCTCAACTCACGTTGTGTGATCTTTCGAAGGCATTCGACTGTGTTTCGCATGATGTTCTTTTGAAAAAGCTTCATCACTATGGCATCAGAGGCTTGGCTCTCTTTTTTTTTCAATCTTACCTGAGAAATAGATCCCAGTGTGTTAGACGAAGTGGTGCTCTCTCTGATCGAAAGGTTATTGAACACGGTGTTCCTCAAGGCTCTGTTTTGGGCCCTCTTCTATTCCTTATTTATATAAATGACCTTTATTATCATATATCTCCGACAAAGACCGTTCTTTTCGCAGATGATACAACATTCATTTGTCAAAGTGCAGACCTAAACAGTTTATGTACGAAATCAAAAGATATTATGAATTCAGCTCAAACTTGGTTTACTTGTAACAAACTCGAAATTAACTTACATAAAAATCAATCTATCCTGGTTTCTTCGAAATCAAATATCTCTCATCAAGGCGATAGTGTGAAGATACTTGGCGTGCAACTAGACGATAGGCTCAACTGGGCTCCTCATATCGAATCACTAGCGAAGAAACTATCTAGTATCACCTTTCTGATCCGACGTTTGAGGAATATTGTCAGTACACATGTTCTCAGAACTTGTTACTATGGGTTATTCCATAGTAATTTATCTTACGGTATTTTACTATGGGGTGACTCCTGTCATTCTCATAAAGCTTTCATGTTGCAAAAAAGAGTTATTAGAGTAATGGCAGGAGTGCATTTCCGCGAGCACTGTCGCCCTCTTTTTGTGGGTTTCCAAATTATGCCACTTCCTACACTTTTTATTTATAAATCTCTACTCGAAATCCATAATACTAAAAACAATTATACGGTTCAATCCGAATTGCACCCTTATTGTACTCGCAATGGCAACTTGATTGTAATACCTAAGCTCAGGTTACAGATGTCAAAAAGGAACTCTGTGAATCTGCACCTCTACAATAAGATACCTTATAAGGTAAGGTGCCTGAACTTTTATCAATTCAAGAATAAAATCAGAGCTTTCTTACTGAAAAACTGCTTTTATACGATCAAAGAGTATCTTGATCTGAGCATGAATGAACTCGAACTTCTGTGATAGACACTTTCCTAGTTATACCTTTTACTTTTTATACTATTTGTGCAGTTTTGTAGTTTTGTGATTATATACACTTTTGTTTTGTATAGTACTATTTTATCTGACGATCAACTAATTCAATGTTATTAGTATGGAAATACATATCTATCTATCTATCTATCTATCTATTCGAAATGGAACACCTTATATTTCATTACATTTTTCGATTCTTCTAATTGAGCTATGATTTCGTTGATCAAGCTCAAGGTATACCTATACGTAGAATGTGAAAAATCGAGATTTTTTTGGTATCGAAACTATACAATACCTATATATATATTGATTTGTCAAAATGGTTTACATGTGTCCCTATCCTAATATTCTATTTACTATCTACTGATGCCATTTAATTAAAACAAATACAGGGTGGATCAGATTTCAGAATTATATAAAAGAAGTACTAGTATGCCTACTAAAAAAATATATATATTTGAAATGAACAAAACAAATATATCACATAAAAAAAACACACTCTAATATTCAACATAAAATAAAATTCAATCCCACTGGATGTATTTAAAAATAAAAACAGTGTGCATGTCACTTCTATAATGGAATCAACCCGTATATCTAACGTAACTGTTAACTGTTCAATTTTCAGGAGCGATAGATATATATATATATATATATATATCAACTATGACCAAAGTGAGGTAATCTTCAGTGAAATACACTGCTCGGGTCATGGACCCACCAACATTTCCGGAAAATGATATTAGGAGGCAAGATAGGTTGAAAATCGCTTCGGATTCGAAATCAGGGCGTCCAATTCACTGACTATTCATATTGTTCCTGAGAAATGTTCAGTTCTGAAAAATCAAATTTTGTTTCAATTTACATGAAAGCACCCCCGCATCTTACGTAAGTATTCTATTCACAGCAGCAAGAAAGATACAATCAATGAGCAGTGTATATATCACTGAAGATGTCCCCACTTTCAGAATCCTAGAGTCACTGGATGGTATTAGTTTGATAAGAGTTCGGACACAGAAATGACAACTGTTAGGGTTTTTGAATGTTTAGATTCATTAAGTTACACACCTTGCATTGTGACAATAGCACCATAGTCGTCCCGCGCTTTTTATTCAAAATAATTGTTTGAATTTGACAGTAAATTTTATGAACGTCAGATTTGAAATAAAATGTAATAATTATACTTTCGAGAAAAAAGCAGCTATGGAAATCACTTGCTGTGTGATAAATCGTGCCAAATCTGATAAAAATGGATATCATTTATTCAATTTTCCAAAACAAATATCAACCTTTCGCTTATGGAAGGAAGATATGAAACGGCCTGGGTGGAAAATCAATTTCAAGACGAGCGAAATTTGTGAGGTACTCATTAAAATTAGCTTCTCATAACAGCATCTGATCACAGAATGAAACTATATTTTAGGTCCAGTTTCGAACAGAAGCTTTCAAAATCTGTTTGAGAGAATCTGCTATTCCATCAATTTACAAAGCAGACGATTTCAAAATTCCATCATTATCATCACACAAAATACAGAACAAAATAATCATGGAAAGAGGAAATGACCATAAAATTACATAATGAAATTGGAAATTTGAAAACAAAACTAAGAAAAGCAAGGAAACTACAACGTGATATATTATTGAATGTCGTTTTTGATGCCGATCAAATTCAAAATTCAACAGTGAAAAGTGAATAATTATTTATGTATCAAGGGAACGCTGGAGGTTATCGTTTTGGAGATATTTTCTGTATCGATCCATGTTACTTAGATGCTTAGCTCCTAGGGCGCTAAGTGAAGTTATTGCTGAGAACTTTTCAGAAAAATTTATTTGGTATATCGATCCATGTTACTTAGATGCTTTTAGCTTCTAAGGCGCTAAGTGAAGTTGCTGAGAACTTTACAGAAAAATGTATTTGGTAGGTCTCGTCAAAATAAACTACATTTTTACAAGGAAATGTTTATCGAAAAATGATTTGTTTTGTTCTCTGTGTTCGAACACCCTGTATCTCCGAAATGAAACATTTTCGGACACAAGCTTATATAGACTTTATTTCTTAAAATTGTCTCAGGAATACTTCACTTGAACGTATTTATGTTACTTCCAGTATATTGAGAATACCTACCTTTAATTAAATATTAATAACTTCATGTTTTATACTTATCACTGGAGTGCAATAAGGATTTATAGCTTTAAGTTTATCCATATGTGTATATTTTCTAATAATAAAACGTTGGTACATGCATTCTTCTCATTTATATAACAGCTGTTCTGCTAGAAGTGTGAATTGAAGTGGGTGTTTGTACCCTATATCCATTGTCCATCTACGGCTATGATTGATTTGACAGAAAATATAACCTCTAAAATCGTATTTGACAATCAGGCGCTTCTAGGGAAATTGAAAAGACAAAGAGCAGAATATATGTCTTATTCTTTTATTCACTTAAACCATTGTATTATAGAAAATAGAAAAGGACAAAAGTTCAGCTGTGTCCGAACTCTTATCAAACTAATACCATCCAGTGACTCTACAGAATCCTAATAACTCAACAATTACGTAAAATACAGGAGTGTTTCCATAAGATTATTAAATTGACAAATTTGACTCCAAAATAATTCTGGCACGCGCCAATATTCATAACGAGAGAAGCTGCCTGTTTACGTATCCCAGTCCCCACCGCTTAGGTAACGATCGGGCGTGTTCGGTGAACACACGGGTATGATCTCGAGACTCTAGTTTCTCATTCTTCTCTGATTATTACTAGAATCAATCTGGAAGAAATTATTAGTGTAAGAGTTCGGAAAATGATTTATTCTCGAAATTACAATGCTTGAGTGAATAAAAGAATGAGACAGTATTTTCTGCTGTCTCACAATTTCCCTTTTTAGAGGTTACATTTTCTGTCAAATCAATCATAGCAGTAGATGGAAAATTGAAATAGGGTATTAACCATTAACGTTGGGACCGTGTGTGGTTCAATGCCTGCGACGGGTTACGGAGAGAGTTAAATTTTTTTTAACTTTATCCGATGTCGGAAAGTGAGTAGAAATATTCGGAAGAATATTGGCGCTCAAATGCCCTAACCAATGGGAACACTTTCGGATCATCGGATCGTCGGAATTCGGATGCATGAAAAGGAAGCCTAATTTATATTGAGTTCATTGGCGACGGTCGGCTTTTTTTAATGTTTCCTCAAGTATTTCATTCGGACGAGTAAGGTTAGTTTGTTATAAGGTCTCATTTCTTATGCAGAACGGATATTTTCCTTCCTCCCTAAAAAAGTACTTCGGGGGCATTTACTGTTGAGGCCGATACGGTTTTGGTAATTTACCTACCAATATTAGGTAATTATAACCATGCTGCAAGAGAATTTCCACAGAGCGGGAGTGCGTGAGTACGCAAGTTCGTGTTGGTTTTGAATGATTTTTCGCATTTGTCGCAATTGTAGTTTCTGTC
The DNA here is from genome assembly GCA_918026855.4 of Phaedon cochleariae. Taxonomy (NCBI): domain Eukaryota; kingdom Metazoa; phylum Arthropoda; class Insecta; order Coleoptera; family Chrysomelidae; genus Phaedon; species Phaedon cochleariae. The sequence goes on along the minus strand of OU896719.1, from coordinate 9,419,515 downwards.
GGTTCGGTGGGTGGTTCAGTTGAGATAATTAAACATATATGCTCATCTATAAAGTTTCACAAAAATCTTCCTCCTTCAAACAAAATTACTTGCTCATGTTTGTTTATTCAAATCTCTATAGAGATTTGAATAAACTTCGAGGGAAGAATATTTTTGTTTTTACGGATGAAACGAATTCTTCCTCTGGAAGAAAGATACTTTCCTCTCTTGTTTAGAGGTTTGTAAGGTGGGTTGCCTATTAGTGTCGTCATGTTTGGTATGATGAGGTTGGCTTGCACGCCTGGCAACACGGGGCACGGCGGTAGTTGATGACGCGGGACTGAATGAGTCTTTTAGTTGACCATTGTAATCATTATTTGTTATGTCCTAAGTTGTGACGATCAATGTATTGATGGAGTTAATACAGTTTAATCTCATCAGAATACGGCCTTTCATTTACATCAAGGTTAAAAACTGCAGTTTTTAGTAATGTAGTTGTCTTCACTGCCAGTGAGAATCTGTCGCAGAGCGGATAAACACATCTGGAATTTGATCAAAGCGTATTTATTCAATCAATCATAAACAGGACGATTCAATTCCTCAAGAAGTACATCAAAAATGTTATGAGCATTCTTCAGGTGCAGCTTTAAATATGACATCCGTAAATTTCCTCCCACGCGCGGCAAGCAGAGCTCCGACCAGAATGCGTACACAGATGCCTGGATTTAACCTTGTCCGGAAACCTGCCAGGACACAAGTGAAGCGTGCTTCTGCTTCTTTTCTCTAACCAGCATTTTTGCATCAACGATCCCGTGCGTTCGCGTCAAGTGCACAAAAAGGGTTTTCTTTCTGTTCCCCTTCTCGCATCGCTCGCACTTAAATCTTCGCAGGTTGAAACGGTACTGGATGTGCTCTTGCAGCTCGCTTTTGCTAGTGAAAACTTTAGTGCCCGTGTGAGTCATTCTTCTTTGGCAGAGGCGGATTTCCCACTAGGCTAAGTAGGCTACAGCCTAGGGCGGCAAAATCCTAGAGGGCGGCAGATTTTGGAGGAAAGGATTTTTTTTTTGAAAATTTTTAAAGGTTCAAACACCGAAGGAAAATTATATAAAGTAAAAATATTGCCATGCCAAGGAATTCACGTTATGCACCCACACTTGTGGATGACGAATCTCTAGTATGGATGAACGGCGACTTTACGGGCCCGGGCCGACGGGGCAGGGGGTACGATGTTTTGAACTTTAACGGGAGTGCGGCAACTGATATATATTATTCTTTTAACTGTGGCTAGACGTGTTACGCATCAGTTTTTGCAAGTTTCAACCCGAAAAACGCCCAGAGGCCCAGCGTCAGCGTACCAGTCTTGGAGAGAGTTTTCAGTTTAAGTGCATGCTCGTTGTTATTGAATATTATCGTTGAAAAGTTTTTGTGAATTTGAGGATTTGGGTACCTATCTAAGATGAGTGACTGGCGAAAGAAAGCAAGTGGTTACGAGTACAGAAAGCGTGCTAGAGAATCTTTGGAGAAAAAGAACGAGGTAATTAAAAAAACGCACAAATTAGACTCGTTTTTTGTTAAATCAAATGAAAAGAAAACTGTTTCGAAAAATGAATCTACTTCTCACTCAAGTGTGTGTACAGTTTCAGAAGTCTTGACAGTTTCTTCTACTGCAGGTGGAAATATTCTTCCAGCAATGCTTATTGCTCAACATCAACCTGAGCAATCTGTGCAAAAATTAGAGTTGCTTGAGCAACAAAACTTACCTGAGCAACCAGAGCAACAAAAGTTACGTGAACAACCAGAGCAACATGAGCTACCTGAACAACAAAAGTTAGCTGACCAACAATTCGTACTGAGCAAAGATCCAGCCAATTGGATTATCAATGATCGCTTACGAGATTATCTGTCCATTCACGGCATTGAACAAAACGCGGGTGTCGATTTCTCCAGCAGCAAGCATGTGTACGACGACCAAACACGTTATCTGTCAAAATCTCTGTTCGAGCGTCATCTTCTGAATGGTGAAAAAAGCAGTCGTAACTGGCTCGTTTACTCTCAGAGTACTGGTAGAGTATACTGCGGACCATGTCTTGCATTCAATGGTGGGTCTCAATTTGGTTGCAAAGAAGGATTCAACGACTGGAAGAATGGTTCAAGTAGGGTAGCATGCCACGAAAATTCACCTGGCCATAAGTTGTGCTTATTGAATTTGAAAAAAAGGGGGGATATTTGTGGTCGGATAGACCGAAAACTGACGGTTCAATTGGAAGAGGGAGTACTCTACTGGAAAAATGTGCTGAAACGTGTAGTGGCCACAGTTAAGGCTCTTACCTCTCGTGGTCTACCTCTCAGAGGTCATGATGAGAAGATTGGGTCGCAACGGAACGGAAACTACTTGATGTCCTTGGAGCTAATTGCTGAATTTGATCCATTTTTGGCAGAACACATTTCTCGGTATGGCAACCGAGGCAGTGGTTACACCAGTTACTTGTCTTCTACTATATACGAAGAATTCATTCAACTGATGGCGAACAAAGTTAGAAGTATAATGGTTGCTGAGATAAAGTCAGCAAAGTATTTTTCCATGATTGTTGATTCTACGCCCGACATATCTCATGTCGACCAACTAACGTTTGTGGTCCGATATGTGCAAAATGGATCACCTATTGAGCGCTTCCTCGAATTTATCCCAAACGCTGGTCACACAGCGCAGAAGATGGCAGGCGCTGTAACGGGCACATTGGATAAATTCGGAATCGACATTGCAAACTGCCGAGGACAGTCATACGATAATGCTGCCAATATGTCAGGTGTTTATACAGGTCTGCAAGCACAAATAAAAAATCTTTCACCAAAAGCTGAATATGTGCCTTGCGCAGCTCACTCCCTTAATTTGGTTGGGGAGTCCGCTGCAGAAAGCTGCGAAGAGGCATGCAGGTTTTTTGCGCTTTTACAAGAGCTGTATAATTTTTTCACTTCATCGACCCAACGCTGGGAAATTCTTCAGAATGAGATCGAACTAACACGTGAGTTGGAAGAAGATAAAAGAAAAACATCTACTATAAAAAGTCTATCAGGGACTCGTTGGTCTGCACGCGCAGATGCTTGTCGGAGTTTGTACGAATCATGGGAAAATATTTTACGTGCCTTGCGTTCCTTTGAAGACAACAAACACATAAAAGCTATCGTCAGGTGTGAGGCTAAGGGCATTAGACTCAAGCTTGAGCGATTGGAAACGGCCTTCATGACAATTTTCTGGGGCTCTATATTGAGCCGAATAAATGCTACTAACAAGAAATTGCAGAGTGTAGATATAGATATATTCACAACTGTTCAGCTGTACGACTCATTGATCATCCTCCTTAAAAATACTCGCGAAGACTTCAACTACTTCGAGGAAAGGGCATTGAGCTTGTCAGTGCTACAAGAGTATGAAAAGGATATGAAAAGACAGAAAAAAAGGAAGATACGTTCCGATGAATCTGCTATTGAAGATATTAAACTAAACGGACGAGAGGATCTACGAATTAACACTTTCTTCATGATAATAGATAATCTTCTAAGTGAGTTTGAAAAGCGACGCAATGCTTATCAGAAATTTCACGATAAATTTGCCTTCCTGACCAACTTATCTATATTAAACCCAACTGAAACCCGAGTTAAAGCAGTCAGTTTACAGAATATATACCCGTTTGATCTAGAAGAAAGCTTTGCTGATGAATGTGTTCATTTCGGTGCACACTGCTCCTTAATTCCCGAAAAATCGGAAACAGCTTTAAAATTGTTGAAATGGCTTCACGAAGAAGATCTACAGACCGTGTATCCTAACGTCGACATCGCACTACGCATGTGTGTTTGTGTTCCGGTAACAAATTGCTCGGGAGAACGCAGCTTTTCTTGGTTACGACGTGTCAAAAACTATTTGCGTTCAAGAATGACAGAAGATAGACTCAATGATCTCGCCGTACTCAGTATAGAATCAGAGTTGTCTAAATCCCTAGATTACGAAGACGTGATAAATGAATTTGCTACTAAAAAATCGAGACGTGGATTTTCATAAGTGCAAATACATATATTTGTATGTTTTCGAAATGATAATTAGGAAAATACAATTTTTTTCGTTATTATTTTTTATCCTACTTTTTTTTACGTTTAACAAATACAAAAATTAATAAAGCTAAGCACACTTAAAAATTATCGCTGTGCATTATTAAAACGTTTTATAAACTTATTTAAAGTTCAAAAGGGCGGCAAAATTTTGGTTGCCTAGGGCGGCAGAGGACCTAAATCCGCCTCTGTTCTTTGGTGATGAAATTTGTGGGACATCAGATTTGTAGACGATCTGAATCGTTTGGAATGGTTTCACCAATTTACTCTCAAGGCTATACTCTCTGGCATAGTGCCAGATCATATCTTCAAATGCCATGAACTATCCTTGACAAATTTCACAAGTATACAGTAATTGCACATCGCGCCTGAATCAAGTAGATGGACAAATTATGCACAGATGAATGAATTTACAAAACACACAATAGGCCTATTTCGTTTGTGTTTGAACAGAGACAACTATGGGAAGAAAATCAACTTTTGCAAGTTCAGCAACACAAACGAACAGGCCTAATGGTTCCATTCATCACTTTGCTCTACTTGCAGCTGACCAATATAGATGAGATTTTCGGGTTGCTGGGATATGACACATAGCGGTTCAGATGAGTGCCCTATAGGTATATGTCGGTTTCAAACACCCATGAATCTGTTCCACTGAGATGGCGGTTTTCAAAAACCAATTCAAATAATTGAAAATAAATGCTCAACTGAAAAGATTCACATAGGACTTTCTCCTACAAAATCGAACAAGGTAAAAAAAAACACTTGCTCATGTTGAAGTTAGGAAAAGCGGGATTATTTATTTTATTTTTAGGATGAAAACAATGTTTTCCTCTTGAGGAAAATAAACATTCTCCTCTCTTGTTCAGAGGTTGAAAATTACGGTTTTAGTGATGTTTTTGTTTTCAATTTGCGAGACACAAACTGTCGCACAAAGATTTGAGCGGACATATACATCTGGAATTCCATCAATAAAGCGTGTTTATTGAATCAATCACAAACAGGAGTAATCGGCGCCTCAAGAGACACATCGAAAATTTTATGAGCATTCTTCAGGTGCAGCTTCAAATATGACTTATCCGTAAATTTCTTGTCGCACGCGCGGCAAGCAAATGGCTTCCGACCAGAATGCGTACACAGATGCCTGGCAAGTTTAACCTTGTCCGGAAACCTGCCAGGACACAAGTGGCAATCGTGCTCCTTCTCTCTCACCGGCATTTTGGCATCGCCAATCCCGTGTGTTCGCGTCAAGTCAAGAACTGAACTGAATCGTTCTTTCGAATGACGTTCATTACGTACAATGCATGTCAACTGATTCAGTTCAGTTCAAGTGAAATGTATCAGTTAGTTCAGAATGAAAGAATATCACTTTTCTTATTGGCACAATAAAATGAATAGTATAGGACGTTTTCCTACAAAATCAAAGAAGGTTAAAAGAAAACACTTGCTCATGTTGAGGTTTGAAAATACTTAGCGGGATTTTTTATTTTATTTTTAGGAGAAAACAATGTTTTCCTCTTGGGTGAAAGAACCATTTATTGTTTTCAATTGTAAGACACAAAACTGTCGCAAAAAAATTGAGCGGACATATACATCTGAAATTCCATCAAAGCGTATTTATTCAATCAATCACAAACAGGAGTAATCGGTGCCTCAAGAGACACATCGAAAATTTTATGAGCATTCTTCAGGTGCAGCTTCAAATATGACTTATCCGTAAATTTCTTGTCGCACGCGCGGCAAGCAAATGGCTTCCGACCAGAATGCGTACACAGATGCCTGGCAAGTTTAACCTTGTCCGGAAACCTGCCAGGACACAAGTGACAAGCGTGCTTCTTCTCTCTCACCGGCATTTTGGCATCGCCAATCCCGTGCGTTCGCGTCAAGTGCACCAAAAGGCTGTTCTTCTTCCTGTACTCCTTATCGCATCGCTCGCACTTGAATCTTCGCACGTTGGAATGGTACTGGATGTGCTCTTGAAGCTCGCTTTTGCTGGTGAAAGCTTTCTCGCACAGCACGCAAGCGAAGTTCTTCTCGCCTGTATGCCTGCGGAAATGCTGATCGTGGGTGGACTTCATAGGGAATTTTTTCGCGCAAAGGCTGCAAGAGAATCTCCACAAGGCGGGATCAGTGTGTACTATCAGACAGTGAGTACGCAGGTTCGTGTTGGTTTTGAATGATTTCTCGCATTTGTCGCATTTGTAGTTTCTGTCGGTTCGGTGGGTGGTTTCGTGTGCGAGCAGATCGTTTTTTGTTATGAAACTCTTGCCGCAGATAGTGCAAGTATGGGTCCTGCTTCGTTGGTGATAGAGTTTGTGGGAAATGAGATTCGTAGAGGATTTGAATCTTTTGCTGCAGACTTCGCAGCTATAGGGTTTCACTGATTTACTTTCGAGGCTATGCACTTTCGCGTAGTGCCCGAACATTTCTTTCAATGCCTTGAACTGCCCCTGGCAAATTTCACAAGTATATAGTTTTGGCTGCCGAACAATTTGCCTTCTACATTTCGATTTTTGGAGATTGTAACTTGAGACTGGATGGGCAGATTCACTTTGGTGCTCCTGCTTGACGTGTTGCGTGAGTTTCTGTGGTGATTTGGCTAGTTCATCACTTACATCGCCGAATAACCTGTCATTGTTACTTCTACATGAACATTTTTCATGTTTTTTCAAGGCGCTCAAGTATTTGAAGGATTTGTTACATTGCATGCAACAATGTAATGTGTCTGTGTTCTCTTTTGAGCACTTTTTTCTGTGGACAGTCAATAGTTTTTCTGTTCTACAGCGTCTTTTGCACTTATCGCAAATGTGTGATTGATTTCCTTTTGTTGAATGTTCAGTAGGAAAATTTAGTTTTGAACATGTTCTTCCATATTTATATGTCCCTTGTAAACTGTCGTGTGCAGTATTGATATGCTCTTCGAGATCATTTTTCTGACTGAAAGAATCTTTGCAATGATAACAGATATATCTAGCTACTTCATCCTGTTCTGATAAATATGCATCATTATGTTGATCATCACACTCTTCATCTGTTTGTTCAATTTTAAAACTACTTTCTAACAGTTCCACTTTGCCTCCGCTAATATAGTTTTCATAATTTCCTTCTATTTTGGAATTATCAAATGAATTCAAACATTGTTTCCTAAACTTGCAAGCAACCTCCAAATTCTGTATGCATGTTTCACATATTGAGTTATCGTTTGGCCACACCTGTTGAAAGTTAGATATTATTTTCACCTTGCCTGCAGTGTGTGCGATTTCAACTCGCAACACCTTCCTGATTCGAAACCCTTTGACCGATTTTCTTAAACGAAAATTTCCATGACATACTCAACCAGCTCTTTTTCAAAATGCGGACAAATCTTAAATATTCAGATTCTCAAGCCCTACTACCCAGCCAACACAACTGTGACATGACATCTCTGAGATGTCGGGTTCAGGTAACAGTGTGATATCACGAACTTTCCATCGCTGCGATATTCATAAGCAAGTAAATCTGCGACATGGCATCTCTGAGATGTCGCGATGAGGCAACACTGCGATATTACGATTATTCCATCGCTGCGATGTTCATAAGCAAACACATCTGCGACATGACATCTATAAGATGTCTCGATGAGACGACAACGCGATATTACGAATGTTCCATCGCTGCGATGTACAGAAGCAAAGACATCTGCGACATGACATCTCTGAGATGTCAAAATGAGGCAACACTGCGATAATATGAATGGTCCATCGCTGCGATGTACAGAAGCAAACACATCTGCGACTTGACATCTCTGAGATGTCACGATGAGGCAACACTACGATAATATGAATGTTCTATCCTTGCGATGTACAGAAGCAAACACATCTGCGACTTGACATCTCTGAGATGTCGCGATGAGGCAACACTGCGATATCACGAATGTTCCATCGCTGCGATGTTCATAAGTAAGCACATCTGCGACTTGACATCTCTGAGATGTCACGATGAGGCAACACTGCGAAAATATGAATGTTCCATCGCTGCGACGTACAGAAGCAAACACATCTGCGACATGACATCTCTGAGATGTCGCGATGAGGCAACACTGCGAAAATATGAATGTTCCATCGCTGCGACGTACAGAAGCAAACACATCTGCGACATGACATCTCTGAGATGTCGCGATGAGGCAACACTGCGATATCACGAATGTTCCATCGCTGTGATGTTCATAAGTAAGCACATCTGCGACATGACATCTCTGAGATGTCGCGATGAGGCACACTGCGATATCACGAATGTTCCATCGCTGCGATGTTCATAAGTAAGCACATCTGCGACTTGACATCTCTGAGAAGTCACGATAAAGCAACACTGCGAAAATATGAATGTTCCATTGCTGCGACGTACAGAAGCAAACACATCTGCGACATGACATCTCTGAAACGTCGCGATGAGGCAACACTGCGATATCACGAATGTTGCATCGCTGCCACGTACAGAAGCAAACTCATCTGCGAGAAATTTGCAAAAATTTGTTATTCAGATTCTTGTTTGGTAAAAAAGAATACATGAATATACGTCACTCAACAAAGTGAAGCTTAATTCACAAAAATTCGTTATATTGCAATCAAACTATTCTTGGTTTGCTTACATCTCGCCGACACACACTACATAATCTCTGATACAAATACGAGTAACTGATCTTATTCTGACATACATTCGTAGGTACCAAGGATAGCGCCGCTGAAAAGACCATTGAATGGACAGGGGACCCGAGGGACCACCAACCAGTCACAGTATCACATAACCAATATTAGATGTCATCAGAACTCAGTGGTGTACCTATCATCACATCATGTTTGGAGAAACATTTTTTTCGTTTTACGCATCACATCGTGGTATTATCGCGAAAACATATCGCTTTATCATCACAAATAACATATCGCAATTATATTGCAAAAAATATATCGCTGTAATATCGCTTGAGTGGGACAAAATAACACCCCTCTGTGATCGCAGCGAAATCTATACGACTTAGAATGCGATATGGCAGGTCACAATTGTTACATCGCTGCGATATCTCTGTGATGTAACCGTGTTTGCTGGGTATTGTTTGTTGAAGGGGTCAAAATGTCAAAAACGACTGATAGAAAATTTTTCCGAAAAAGTGGATAGTCATTTCGATTCAGGCATAGTTGGAATACCGCCATACAAAATATTAACGCAATAAGGTGTTAGTTATTCAATAGCAAATTTCAATATTTTTGTGTATCGAAATATAAGAAGGTAATCCTCGAGGTAATCTATCCCTAAAAATTCTTCACAAAAAACGACTACATATTACTCAGGACCAAAACAAATCGATGTTACAATTTTCAAATCGTTTTTTCTTCATAACTTTGAAACGGCTCATGAGATTTAACTCATTGTGGTCCCTCCAACAAACATTAGTTGGCTTTGAGAATCCAAATATTTTATATTCGTCCACATTTTAGAATAGAGTTCGTTGAGTATTCCATTATGAAATTTTTGTTTTGGAAAATCATTCAACGGGTTGTTGATTAGGATATTGCCATTGGAAACCGCACACACTGTATATGAATACATTTAAGTTGTTCCGGATATGATTTTATTAGAAGCTACTTTGGGTGCATGTTCATTGTGATTTTTTTCACTGTCTATACAGGAAACACAAAATATAATGCCTCACCTAGGTTGAATATACATACACGGTGGTCCAAATTTGAAAAATAGATTTCATTTTTTAGATCAAATTTCAGGAATACAATTCATAGTTTATGATATCTTGAATTGTTTCAGTTTCAGCCCGAATCACAATTTTAACCAAAACAATAAAATCTATTTCTCTGCATTATTGTGATATTGTCATATTATTGGGATTGTTATGATCATGCAGTGAGAAAGTTTTATTTTTTTAAGCAAAAACCCTGCATCAGATTGAAAAAATTGTAGAGATCAAATCTGCTTTGAAATGATTGAAAATTTCAGGAATGATTTTAATTTCTAGATTAATCAATGGCATACCATCAATGTCTGCCAAAATAGGTATGTGCAATTCCATACGAATGCCACTGGCGGCAACACAAACAAATGTGGTACACTAACTGATGCCTCTTGATACATAGTACTTGTATAACTTGTATGCCAAATTTCAATGAAATATCTAAAGTGGTATTACAGATATTAATACAAAACAATTTATTTTTGTGAGCTTCACTACCCTGTATCTCAAAAGTCAAGACGTTAAGGTCATTCATTCATATGAAATATTCTTCTTGAAATGGGCCAAAGAATCGCCTCCTCAAATATAGACATTCAATTAGGAAAGCATGTTCCTTTAGCTTTCTAAACTACTATTTTTTTATCACACATAGGGACTCATCACAAGCTCATCATTGCAGCACCAATCAAGAATCAAGACTTTGTGCAAATCAAAGAAATGATGATAACTGAACAATTTTTGTTAATATATACCAGGACCATAATAGGGCCAATTTAATGAATAGGTTTTTGAAATTCGTTATTTGTAAAATTTTACATGGACAAATGTAAAAACCTTCATAAATGATAAGATTTTCACAAAATTCTTCAATCACATGACATGTTTCGCTAACACAGTAGCTTCTTCAGGTGAAATATTGGTACAATAATAACTGTATTTATTGTGCAGCATTTGTATATTTCTATTTGGACTACAGATAGTCTATTTAATTAGAAAGGTGGCAAACCTTCTTTGGACTATCATGCATAGGACATAGACAGTAGTAGAAACTCTTTAGTGCCTATCCTATCATTACCCATATCACTCCCAACCCAAAGTTTCTCCTTATAAAATTGTTTCATATATTCAAATTCAACTTACTACTTCAGGAACAATGAACTGTAACTTTGAGGACCATCGTATTCCTTTATTGTCAACTAAGTCTAATTTCCTCAACATATTGGATGCACTTGCTTCTAAACATATTGAACAATGTTTCAGATACATCTTCTTCAGTGTGCATTGGAAGTATGTATGTATTGTAAATACCAGACAATATTATCATATCCAGGGATATTTACACTTTCATTCATATAAGTAATACCCTAATATACTTCTTATTTGATAATTATACTTTTAATAGTTGCATTTTGCATGTTGTTATTGTTTATACTTTTCAAAGTAAACAAATGATCTTTTAACCTTATAAAATCTTATTCTGTTTGTGAATCTTCGGATTCTTTAATTCAGAATCTATGGCATCGTACCATTCGTACGTACTATGTCTGTGGCCTAGGCTACCAGATAGAATTTATAGCAGATGATAGGAGATATTGAAATTCGGAGAAGAAGATGAGAATATTCACCTATGTGAAGAAGGCTGCCAGAGCTGGCTGTCAGAGTTTCCGAACTTTCCCGATTGACCAGTGGCACGCGTTTCCCCCCCTTTTGGGTATCGAATATCGAAATTCCTCACTTGCTTTTCTTCGATGATGCGATGTTTTAAGTTAAGCTTGGAGATGTTCATAATAACAAGAACAAAATCAATCAGCGGGAATATCTAACCCATTATTATCAAAAAAAAAACAATGATAAACATTGTGAAAGCACTGCACAGTTGCTTTTGGGTCTCGAATCATTCTCTATATGGAATAATCATTCCTTACCAAATCATTTTTCAAAATATATATTATTTTCGATAATTTTGCAAAAAACTTCACGACTGCTTTCTAGTCAGGAAGATAGGTAATTATGTGTTGAATCATGCTATCAAGTAATTCAAGTATGGTACGTAGACTCCACAAGAAAAAAACAGATTTTTCGAAAATATATTTATTTGCGACAATTCTGCAAAAAACTGCTTACCTGCTTTCGGGTCAGGGAGGTAAAGGTAGTCATGTGTAAAATCGTGCAATCAGAAAATAATTCCTTGTGAAATCATCGTATATGGTAGACTCCACACGAGAAAAACAGATTTTTCGAAAATATTTATTTTTCGACACTTTTGCAAAGTACTGCTCAGCTACTTACGGGTCAGGGAGATATATAGGAGATCATGTGTAGAATCATGCTATCACAAATTAATTCCTTGCGAAATCGTATGGTAGACTCAACACGAAAGAAACAGAAATTTTCAAAAATATTTGTTTTCGATACTTTTGCAGAAAACTACTCAGCTGCTTTCGGGTCAGAGAGATTGGTTATCATGTGTAGAATCATGATATCACTGATATCAGGAAATAATTCCTAGCCAAATCGTATGGTAGACTCCACAAGAAAACAACAGATTTTTCGAAAATATTTTTTTTTCGATAGTTTTGCAAAAAACTGCTAAGCTGCTTTCGGGCCAGGGAGGTAGGTATAAACATATGTGTAGAATCATGCTATCAGAAAATAATTCCTTGTCGAATCGTATTGTAGACTCCACACTCCACACGAACAAAAAAAAAATGGAGTCTTTTTATTCATACCTATGATTTGGTCATGAATGATTATGTAAAGCTTATTATTGTTCTTTTTTTCAAGTAGGCTGCTCTAGGGCACTTAATATCAATTATTATAATAATGGGTTAGATATTCATCGTCGAGCTTAACTACATACATCGCATCATCGCAAACGGAATTTCGATATTCCCTACCCAAAAAGGGGGGGAAACGTGTGCCACTGATCGATCGGGAAAGTTCGGAACTTCTGGCAGCCAGCTTTGGCAGCCCACTTCACGTAGGTAAATATTCAACTATTTTAAGGTTATAAAGATTTAGGATGTATGAAAATTGTAAATAATATACAAAATAATTTTTGAAATTCCGAATGAAAATGACCTCTATGTTTAGAAATGTGTTAAAAAGTCGTGCTATAACTAGGTAAGCCATCTAATAGCTTCATTAGAAAAATTTGCAGGACCGGAATTGAAGTAATTGTTATGTAAAATGAACCAAATTAACGGAGGCCACTATTTGAAAAATGGTCATTGTGAGGCTTTTACATTGTTCTCACCTAATCTTATAGACTAAATCTAAGAGAATTGACAATGTTCAAATTGAAGAAAATGAAGAAATATAATTTTGTGAACAAGGAATTTGCCTGTATTGCCCTGTGAAAAATCCGGCCCTGCCAAATTTCATCTGCTTTTATTTTGTTATTTTGTTTCAACAAAGATAGTATATAGTATGATTCACTTTGCGCAGCACCATCCTTGTATTTTTCTGTTTGATGACTGAAAATGTTTTCATGTATAGTATCTTTACTTTATAATATGGTCTATACATCATTGCTGAGTTCTCAATTCACTTATTGCAATATTAGATGGCCATCTAAAGGCAGGTCAATTGAAGAGATGCTCCTTTCTAGAGCATCTTTTGAGTAGAGCATGCTCCAATTGGCTTTTGGCGGATTTTGTTGTATATCCAAGCCGAGGGTAGGGCTGCGCGATATTGGATTTCAGTTATCGGTTATCGATGAGTTGAAATTTATCGATAAGTTCGATATATCGATATATCGATATTTATCGATATATCGATATTTATCGATATATATCGATATATCGATATTTATCGATATTTATCGATATTCATCGATATTTATCGATATTTATCGATATTTATCGATATTTATCGATATTTATCGATATTTATCGACATTTATCGATTTATCGATATATATCGATATATCGATATTTATCGATATATCGATATTTATCGATATATATCGATATATTATTATATATATTATATTTATCGATATATCGATATTTATCGATATTTATCGATTTATCGATAGTTATCGATATATCGATATTTGAAAACTTAAATATCGTTATTCGATATATCGATATATTTATATTTATATATTCTTTCAAAGCCCTAATCGTTATTATCTGATCAATTTTGAAAGACTTTTTATTGATGGATAGGTATTTGAAACGTCCATCCACTAAGAGAGTGACTTCATTTTTGGACTGTTATCGTGTGGCCAACTGCGACCAATTTTATTGACTCATATTCCAAAAAGTACTATTAGGGATTTTTTTTACGGATAATAATGATGGATTCGGAATCAGGAACAATTGAAATATACAAATATACCTGTACCAATTTTCATTATTCAAATATATACAGTCTGTCCAAGATAAGGTTGCACAACATGGAAACGGTATAGGAGATACGGAGTCGTTTAAATGGGGAAAAAGTTGCGCATTCGGAGGCTCATACCAACAGCCCTCAAAACTTTTCAAACTTGTTTTTAGTTTTTCAGTTATATCGAAAAAAGTGAATTTTTGGAATATCTATTTTTTTCTCTCCGTTATTATTAGATACAAAAAAACTGAAAAAACTTTTTCATGGCAACTGTTGTTGACGTTTAACGTGGTGATAACCGATTTTTTTATGCGACGTTTTGTATCCGTAGAAACATCCTCAACTTTTGTTTTTTAAATACGGTCCTGATAATTTTTTCACAGATTCTGAAAACTTTTTTATTCTGAATTCAACCATGTATAAGGTGGTTTCGATGTGTTTCGACCTATTTTTAGCCATCATCAATGTGTTTTCGAAATTCTAAAAGAAGAATGCCATCAGTTCCACTTGTTTCTGATCATTTAGTGTCAAACATTGAGGGACTATATAGTTATTCAATACCGAAAAGTGGAAAAAAATATTTCACCATATTATACAATGCAGCGCTTCAAATTAATTATGAATTCTTACACGAATTACTTTAATAACTTAATTTTGGCAATACCAACAGAAACATTCATAACAATTGTTCAAAATGATGACCATTATTCTCTGAATAAAGATATCCTCTTCTCACAGTTGCTTCTAAGACATTAATGAGCAACCTTATCTTGGACAAACTGTATATCGATATATCGATATATCGATATATCGATATATATAGACATTTATCGATATATCGATATTTATCGATATTCATCGATATATCGATATATCGATATTTATCGATAATTATCGATATTTATCGATATATCGATATTTATCGATATTTATCGATATATCGATATTTATCGATATTTATCGATATTTATCGATATATCGATATTTATCGATATATCGATATTTATCGATATTTATCGATATATCGATATTTATCGATATATCGATATTTATCGACATATCGATATTTATCGATATTTATCGATATTCATCGATATTTATCGATATTTATCGATATTTATCGATATATCGATATTTATCGATATTCATCGATATTTATCGATTTATCGATAGTTATCGATATATCGATATATCGATATTTAAAGACTCAAATATCGTTATTCGGTATATCGATATATCGATATATTTATCGATATATCGATATTTTTTCCCAGCCCTAGCCGAGGGACAAACCGCTGATGAAGTCTAGATGAAGTCAGTGAAGTATTGATGGAGTCAGTGAAGTCACGATGAAGTTAGTGAGGTCACGATGAAGTCTCGATGAAGTCAGTGAATTCTCGCTGAAGTCAGTGAAATCCCGATAAATCCTATACTGAAAATCATAATAAATACCTACTGCGTCTGCCTGAATTTCCCGCGAAATATAGAGGAGTCGTCTATCCGAGTCGGTTCCACTGGACATACCATGTTTTTTTCTTAATATTGCAATCTTGTCAAATGTATATTACTATTTTTACAATAACATTTTTCCACACCACAATATCAATTCGATATCCAATGACAAAATCGTGCCTCAGTTTCGGCCGCAGTTCATATTAATCACCCGCAATCCATTGATGCGGATTCACCTTGTAATAAATACTTGGAATTCAATGAGCGAATAGAAGACCATGCGCGGTTTTCATATAATATGTACAGGGAGTGTCGAAAATCAGGATAAACTTCTTTAGCAAAGTTAGTGCCACCATATATCTAAATACACACATTTAGATCTATGGTGCCACGGTTCAAATCAATCACCCATCACCCGCGATCGATTGTTTTTAATATACAGACAGATTCGCGTTGGAACAACTTGGAATTTAACGAACGGATAAAAGACCATGCGTTGTTTTTATAAAATATTATATAGGGTGTCCCTGAAAGGTCTGCACAAAATGACCATCTCGGATACCATAGATTCCTGAGATCAAAGTGAGATGATTGAACCAAACTTATCTCTGTATCAAAACCTCGACCAAAACGCTCCGATTAGCTGCTACTGGGCATCATATTTGAATTTTTTTTTGTATAAGTATATAATTCAATATAATTGTCTATAATTGTTGTTCTGAAATTATGTAGGCACACTTAAAAGAGTATCATGCATAAGAAACATTTCATACCACTTTGATTGACACACAGGATGTTGCATATTTATTGGAGTACTGTTGTTGATTGAAATATTGATAGACCTTCTTCTAAGTATGCTACTGAACAGATCTCAATGTTGTTCTCTATTTCCTCATTCAATACCCTCGTTCAATACCTAACTTTCTGGCCTCCTGAAAGTTTGTGATATTTCAATTGGTTCGCAAGTTAATTGTCTAAATTTGATTTGATGCATGCCTGAAACTCCTCAGAATTACCTATTCAATCATTTATTATAGAAGTATGCGGCACACATTTTTTAACGAATTCAAAAGACAGGGTGACAGGGAAAATGGAAAATAATAATTCAATCCCATCTTTGTTTATACGTCCATGATCCCAACGCTGTGTAGCCGCTAAACGGAGATTTTTTTCAATCACCTCACTTTGGTCTCAGGAGTCTATGGTATCCGAGATGGTATCATTTTTTATATACCTTCTAGGGACACTCTGCATATATAGAGAGTGTCGAAAATCAGTTAAAATTAATCACCCGCGATCCTCTGATTTTCATATGAAGGCAGATTCGCGTTGGGATGAATAAAAGACCATTTATGTTATTGAATTTTTAATGTTGTGGTATCTCCACGAAATATCTTGAGAAGTATCAAGTATTCTGTGAAATACCAAGAAGTAGATACATATGGGGTATTCACGTATATTTTGAACAGAGTTTTGAACCACCACTTAACTTTGTTATGTATTGTTCAATTTTGTTTCAAGGAACGTTCTTTCATATTTTTTTATTTTTGCTAGTAGAAAAACAGTTGAACATCGCAAAAAATACTTATGGACAACATTAATAAATTTTTAAATAGGACACCCTGCATTTAATTGCAGTTTCATCGATCTATCACACTTGGGGTCTAGCTGAAATGATGACAGATATACAGGGAATGTCACGACTAGCTTACACTATCTTTATATCGAGAATCAGTTGGGAGAAATCCATGAAAATATGCAGGCTTATATATTAGAATACGCCAGTCTGACCCTGCAGCCGGCTCTATAACAAGCCGCGGTGAGAGAAATGCAACACCGCATCGTCGTGATCCGGAAGGTCTACTCTCGACTGGTTACCACGGCGACATAGGCAAACACTGGTACGTTACCGCTAACCGCGCTAACGTAACATCAATTTCTGTCTAAATAAATAATTGAACTTTCATGGAAAAAATAGCAAGAAATGATCCCAGGCAACCAGATGACGTTGCAGTGACGTCTTTTTTACGTTACTTGAATGACCAAGGTGACGTCAGTAGTTGAAGTCGCATTGACGTGATAATGACGTGAATAAGTCACAGCCCAATGCAGCACCAAACTGTGACGTCCGACTGACGTCATAATAACGTCAAAATGACGATTGAAATTGGCGATGATACGTAAAAAAATGCCTTTAACATGGTGTGATAAACACCACTAGCCTCTGATGAAATTATATAATATTGATTATGCATTGTTGAGTCTGCTTGATGGATCCCTTCTGTGTCATGTTCATTAAATCGCCTATATTCAGCAGCGCCATCCTTCAGTACGCATCATCTCCATCAGAATGCAATCAGTTACTCGTATTTGTATCAAAAATTATGTAGTTTGTGTCGGCGAGATGTAAGCAAACAGAGAATAGTTTGATAGCAATGGAAAGGATATAGGCGAATTTGGCTTCACTTTGCTGAATAATGTATTTTGATGCATTCTTTGTCACCCAACAAAAATCTAAATAGCAAATTATTGAAGAATTTCCTAAATGACGAAGCTCACCAAATTGGTACGTCACACCGACGTGATTTTTAGACGTCATAGATACGTCACTGCAACGTCATAAGAGTAACGGTTTCAATATAGGTATACCTAAACAATCATTTTTATATATACATATAGCTTGTTGGATTCCGAGATATACAGTGTGTCAAAGTTTTTTAGAAGAGTTTTTCTACTACTTTTCGGTTATATTAATATTTATAATAAAACTTGCATGTTGATTTGCTTTCATGAGTTATACTTCTGTTTCACATGATAATATACAGTATGATGCAAATGTATGGAATAAATTCATTTCAAAACAAGACGACTTCCGAAAAAAATCCAAAAAGTAGAGTTCAGAACTTTTTTATCGATGTATTTTTTCAACTAGACGACCCTTCGATGTTCAATTCTCAGTAGAAGATCTCTGCAAGATTCAGTTAACCAAATGATAATCCATTTTAATTTCAATCTTCTTTTGCAAAATTTTGACTATTGGATAGACGATCAGTAGACCTTTCAAACGAGGTGTCACATGACCCCTGTTTGTATTTAAAAACATCGTCCATAACGTCATTACTCCAACACCGGTGACGTAACATCTCTCATATGAATGTCATGAGATGAGGTTTCAAAAATTAAAACACGTGTTTTTGGAATTTCTTCAAATTTCGCCCATTTCTGAAATAATGAATTTATTCCATACATTTGCATCATACTGTATAAGTATCCATGGTTTATAGAAGGTCTAGACAAAATGGACGTCGACAGGACGTCCCTGCAACGTCATAAAACTGACGTCTTATTTTACCCATCTAAGTGACGTTCACTCGACGTCGAAACGATCACGTCGTAGAAAGTACGTCATAGTGACGTCATAAATTGGTGTGTGACGTCTCTGACGAAAAATCACCAATTAGGGACGTCACAGTGACGTGATCATTCGTCATCTGGTTGCCTGGGATGGGCCAGGTCGAAGCTCAGGTTTTATTCAGTTTCTTGGACGAAATAAACAACTGTCAGAGAACCCATTTTACATCAACCATTCAAAATATTGCTTAGAGAAATATTCAAGCTGGAAGATCGTTGTAGCAAGTATCGTATGCACGGTAAAATGAAAAAAATTCTATTGAGTGCTGTAAAATATAAAAGACATAATTATTGTATAAGAAGGATATATATTTCAAGTTTTCTAGAATGAGGAAAGCTATTTTCGCAAGATACTATACGGCTCGCTATACGGGCTTTTTTCATCTAGTGAGTCATCAAATGAGCTAATTCAATGTTCTTCGAACTGATTATTCTCTGTGTGATCTGAGCTGTTTCTGTATCTTGCTAGAATATTCTGAAGTTGTGACCACCTACTCAATTTCATATCATAGGGAAGAATCCATTTTAAATCATTGAATCCCAACTTATTATCACCTACTGAAATTTGAAGTTGCATCTCATTCAATACTCTACAACTTGGAAAGTTATTTTCATTTTTTCTGTGACGGGAAAAAAGTTTGGTATTTCATCTCTGTTGGCAGGTCATAAAATGTCACTTCATAAATTACTCTTTTCCCGGATATACACGGTGTTTCAAAAAAACCTGACCCCCTTACTAGGGTAGGTAGAACACTGCAAAATAAGTTGGGTTTGCTCAATGAAAAAATGTCGTAACGGCATGTGTTTTCATGATACAAGGTGTTGAAAAAATGAATTTTTTACACATTTTTCAAGATTATGTCGAAACTACTGGCAACATTGTGTTGAAATTGAAAACAAAACCAACAATTCATTTCATTGTTGCCAGTAGTTTCGAGATAATCCTGAAAAATGTGTAAAAAAATCATTTTTTCAACACCTTGTATCATGAAAACAGATGCCGTTACGACATTTTTTCATTGAGCAAACCCAACTTATTTTGCAGTGTTCTACCTACCCTAGCAAGGGGGTCAGGTTTTTTTGAAACACCCTGTTTATCACATATTGTAGGTATAAACACTGTTGATGGCCTTTGTTGTGCTATAGTTCCGAAAAATGAGAATACCGTCTCCGAGAAAGAACTGAAAGTCCTTTTATCTTCCATTCATTCGACTTCGCGGTTACGTATACAGACAGTCACATTCTTGTGAAACTGCATTACAACTACTGATCTCTTCGTGGAAAGTAGATATTGCTGAAAAGAAATTAATAGGTGTTGTATTCTTAGATTTTCAACGAGCCTTTGAAACAATCAAAGTAGATCTACTATTAAAAAAATTAGAAAAATATGGCATCACTGGTAATGTGTTGAAATGGTTCGGTAGCTTCTTGAAAGGCAGGGAACAAGTTGTAAAATATAATAACCAATTCTCAGAAATACTCAAAATAAAAAATGGAGTGCCACAGGGTTCAATCCTTGGTCCAATATTATTTATTCTTTTTATAAATGACATAGCTACACAAATAACGAAATGTAAAATAAAACTATTCGCAGATGACACAATGTTATATTACTCAGGAACAACAGATGAAATAGAAAACAATCTTAATAAGGATATTACAAACATTAGTACTTGGTTATGTAATAATGGATTGAAGCTCAATGTAAAAAAAAGTAAATTTATGCTAATAGGTAACAGAGGACAGGTTAAGATGATAAATGAAAATTTCAAATTTCATATAAACATTGAAAATGAGGAAATCGAACAAGTCAAGGAATTCAAATATCTAGGCATAATATTGGACCAAGAATTGAATATGAACGCAAATGTAAACTATATAAAAAGGAAAGTGGCAAAAAAATACACTACCTTTATAGATTAAATAACAAAGTATCTGAATTTTCAAAACTCACAATATACAAAAGTGTCATAGCACCTCATTTTGATTATTGTAGCACCATCCTATATTTTCTAAATAATGAACAAATGAATATATTCCAAAAATTACAAAATAGGGCCATGAGGGCAATATTAAATTGTAATAGGCGAACACAAATTAGGAAAATGTTGAATACTCTATCATTGATGACAATTAGACAAAGAATAAATTACAACATGCTATTGTTCGTATATAAATTAAAGAACAATATGTTACCAACCTATCTTTCAGATCAGCTGACATATATAAGTATATCAATACCTATAACACACGTACGAAAGATAGTAATGATTTTTATATTAACCCTAATTTGAAAGCAGGAATAATATTTAGTAAAGGATTGATCTTGTTTAACAATCTACCAACAGAATTGAAAAAAATACCATCCATATGTTTATTTAAAAAAGAATGTAGTAAATATGTGAAGGCTCATATGCCAGATTGAAGACTAGACAATGAGTTGACTACATGTAAGCTGTGTTGTCTTATTTAATTAATCTTAAGACTTGTACTAGTGTGATAGTTCGTATTACTTATTTCTTATTTTTTATTTTAGTATGGTAATTGAAACTGTGTATGTATGTTTTTAGTCGCTGTGAAGAGCATGATGCTAATAAAGAGTTTTATATTTATATATATTACTAAACAACCACTAAATTCGAATTTTTTTTAAATTAAATCGCAGAATTAGACTGACAGAAGTGACATGAGATATTTGATTACTTCAAAAGAATGATAAAGATGCCTACAACGCAGGTGTCCTTACTGTTAAAAACTTGAAATTTCACGTCGACAATTTTCAGATTTCAAAATAATGTAATATCTTCTCAATATTGATTCGTCCTTCCTTCTGTCACAGAAAAAAATAGTGTATTATACACGGGAAAAATATTAGATTTTAGCTCACGGTTTTTTGTCTCCCTCCGCTACGCGTCGGGAGACAACACAACGTGGAGCTAAATTCTACCACTTTTTTCCCTTGTATAATAAATAACTATTTTTCTGTGACGGGAAAAAAGTTTGGCATTTCATCTCTGTTGGCAGGTAATAAAATGTCACTTTTCATAAATTACTTTTTTCCCGTGGGAAAAAAGTGAGTACTTTTTTCCCAGATATATCACATATATATACACTGTTGATGGCTTTTGTTGTGCTATAGTTCCGAAAAATGAGAATACCGTCTCCGAGAAAGAACTGAAAGTCCTTTTATCTTCCATTCATTCGACTTCGCGGTTACGTATATTCTAAACAACCACTAAATTCGCAATTTTTCGAAATCAAATCACAGAATTAGACTGACAGAAGTGACATCAGATATTCGATTAATTCAAAAGAATGATAAAGATGCCTACAACGCAGATGTCCCTACTGTTGAAAACTTAAAATTTCACGTCGATAATTTTCAGATTTCAAAATAAAGTAAAATCTTCTCAATATTCGTCCTTTCTTCTTCTTCTTCTTCCTTTTAGCTCACGGTTTTTTGTCTCCCTCCGCTCAATCTGGAGCTAAAATCTACTACTTGTTTCAAATGTATAATAAATAACTAATTATTGCTATCATTATTATTAGTTTTGAAAAAATGTTATTTTTTTCAGACTTATGAAACAGTTTTCCACATCAAGGAGAAATTTCAAAGACGAGCCCCTAAATGACGGTCCTATCAAGTTCTCCCAAAGTGCAGCAATCAGATATAAAGCTGAAACCTCCAGGACCGGAATGTCCGAGCCCAGATTGTGGTACGAACCTTATGTTTTGATGGGGAGCCTAGCAGTGTTTCTAGTGTACTTTTGTGCCCTGAGAGAAGAAAACGACTTAGATGTGGAACTGAATGCTTCTTTGTATAGCAGGATACAGGGCTTGGAAGAGTTTCAACTTAGGCAGTCACTGAAATACAATCAAGGCAATGGACTTGATACAAAAGCTATTGTTCAGAGATTGAGGGAAATTGAAGAATCCAGACATTCAGAATCCGATTAGGTAGGTGCTTATTTGAAATTTTGTTGAATTTCAATAAAAAGGTTCATAATTTGTCAAATTAAATGGTCTAGAGTAGACCATCTCATGAACATCCATTTTAGTTTTCTGAGATGAAAACTTGAAAACTTACCAGAATACTCTTAACATCCTCATCCTCATCAAAATTTGTCCTTGGTCAGATAGCCATGTTCTTGCCAGTAGGGCTGAACTTTTTTTAAAATTACCTCAATAAAAACTATTTGTGCAAGTATACAAGGTATTTTATTGAAAGGGGGCCTAGGTCAACTGTAAAAATAGGTCATCGGTTCTGATTAGTCTGATTATTTAATTCCTATGATTTTAAACCAATCAGAACGTTCAATTGAGTTGAGTTACCTTACCTTGTTTGATTTCGAATATACGTGGATATACATAGAGTAACTCTACCAATCAGGAATACAGAATTATGTCCATTGCCTTAGTAACCAATTTGTATTTTTACATACAAAGCGCGTCGTGAAATTTTGACTTTTAGAACTAGTCAAAAAATAATCGCATCGAATACAATTCAAACTTCCTGCACAATTACTTGTCAATGACCAGAATAATACTACCGCATGGCGGTCGGATTATTTGAACTGTTAAACTGACACGCGAATATCTCCAGCTACTTATTATAGG
>OU896719.1:9352394-9395398 GCA_918026855.4 Phaedon cochleariae | reverse complement strand
AAAAATTTGTTATTCAGATTCTTGTTTGGTAAAAAAGAATACATGAATATACGTTACTCAACAAAGTGAAGCAAAATTCGCGAACCTTCGTTATATTGCTATCAAACTATTCTTGGTTTGCTTACATCTCGCCGACACACACTACATAATTTTTGATACAAATACGAGTAACTGATCTTATTCTGATATAGATTCGTAGGTACCAAGGATAGCGCCGCTGAAAAGACCATTGAATGGACAGGGGACCCGAGGCACCACCAACCAGTCACAGTATCACATAACCAATATTAGATGTCATCAGAAGTCAGTGGTGTACCTATTATCACATCATGTTTGGAGAAACTTTTTTTTCGTTTTACGCATCACATCGTGGTATTATCGCAAAAACACATCGCTTTTTCATCACAAATAACATATCGCAATTATATTGCAAAAAATATATCGCTGTAATATCGCAGAGAACTTATCGCAGCGACGGCACCCTTGAGTGGGACAAAATAACACCCCTCTGTGATCGCAGCGAAATCTATGCGACTTAGAATGCGATATGGCAGGTCACAATTGTTACATCGCTGCGATATCTCTGTGATAACCGTTTTTTGCAGGGTATTGTTTGTTGAAAGGGTCAAAATGTAAAAAACGACTAATAGAAATTTTTTCCGAAAAAGTGGATAGTCATTTCGATTCAGGCATAGTTGGAATACCGCCATACAAAATATTAACGCAATAAGGTGTTAGTTATTCAATAGCAAATTTCAATATTTTTTTGTATCGAAATATAAGAAGGTAATCTATCCCTAAAAATTCTTCACAAAAAACGACTACATATTACTCAGGACCAAAACAAATCGATGTTACAATTTTCAAATCGTTTTTTCTTTATAACTTTGAAACGGCTCATGAGATTTAACTCATTGTGGTCCCTCCAACAAACATTAGTTGGCTTTGAGAATCCAAATATTTTAAATTCGTCCACATTTTAGAATAGAGTTCGTTGAGTATTCCATTATGAAATTTTTGTTTTGGAAAATCATTCAACGGGTTGTTGATTAGGATATTGCCATTGGAGACCGCACACACTGTATATGAATACATTTAAGTTGTTCCGGATATGATTTTATTAGAAGCTACTTTGGGAGCATACAATTATGTTCATTGTGATTTTTTCACTGTCTATATAGGAAACACAAAATAATGCATCACCAAGGTTGAATATATATACATACACGGTGGTCCAAATTTGAAAAATAGATTTTATTTTTTAGATCAAATTTCAGGAATACAATTCATAGTTTATGATATCTTGAATTGTTTCAGTTTCAGTCCGAATCACAATTTTAAGCTAAAAAATAAAATCTATTTCTCTGCATTATTGTGATATTGTCATATTAATGAGATTGTTATGATCATGCAGTGAGAAAGTTTCATTTTTTTAAGCAAAAACCCTGCATCAGATTGAAAAAATTGTAGAGATCAAATCTGCTCTGAAATGATTGAAAATTTCAGGAATGATTTCAATTTCCAGACTAATCAATGGCATACCATCAATGTCTGCCAAAATAGGTATGTGCAATTCTATACAAATGCCACTGGCGGCAACACAAACAGATGTGGTACACTAACTGATGCCTCTTTATACATAGTTGTATGCCAAATTTCATTGAAATATCTGAAGTAGTATTACAGATATTAATACAAAACAATTTATTTTTGAAAGCTTCACCACCCTGTATCTCAAAAGTCAAGACGTTTAGGTCATACATTCATATGAAATATTCTTCTTGAAATGGGCCCAAGAATCGCCTCCTCAAATATAGACATTCAATTAGGAAAGCATGTTCCTTTAGCTTTTTACTACTATTTTTTTATCACACATAGGGACTCATCCCAGGCTCATTCATCATTGCAGCGCCAATCAAGAATCAAGACTTTGTGCAAATCAAAGAAATGATGATAACTGAACAATTTTTGTTAATATATACCAGGACCATAATAGGACCAATTTAATGAGTAGGTTTATGAAATTCGTTATTTGTCAAATTTTACATGGACAAATGTAAAAACCTTCACAAATGATAAGATTTCCACAAAATTCTTCAATCACATGACATGTTTCACTAATGAGATATTGGTACAATAAACTGTATTTATTGTGCAGCATTTGTATATTACTATTTGGACTACAGATGGGTCTATTTAATTAGAAAGGTGGCAAACCTTCTTTGGACTATCATGCATAGGACATAGACAGTAGTAGAAACTTTTTAGTGCCTATATCCTATCATTACCCATATCCGAGCCCATATCTATCACTCCCAAAGTTTCTCCTAATAAAATTGTTCCATATATTTAAATTCAACTTACTACTTCAGGAACAATGAACTGTAACTTTGAGGACCATCGTATTCCTTTATTGTCAACTAAGTCTAGTTTCCTCAACATATTGGATGCACTTGCTTCTAAACATATTGAACAATGTTTCAGATACATCTTCTCCAGTGTGCATTGGAAGTATGTATGTATTGTAAATACCAGACGATATTATCATATCCAGGGATTTACACTTTTATTTATATAAGTAATACCCTAAAATACTTCTTATTTGATAATAATACTTTTAATAGTTGCATTTTGCACATTGTTATTGTTTATACTTTTCAAAGTAAACAAATGATCTTTTAACCTTGAAAAATCTTCTTCTGTTTGTGAATCTCTAGATTCTTTGGTGCTTCATTGGTGCACCGTGCACCGAATTCTCGTACCATTCGTATTCGATGTCTGTGGCCTAGGCTACCACTGCTACCAGATAGAATTTGTAGCAGAGGATAGGAAACATTGAAATTCGGAGAAGAAGAAGATGAGAATATTTACCTATGTGAAGTGGGCTGCCACTGCTGCCAGAGCTGGCTGCCAGAGATTTCGAACTTTCCCGATTGACCAGTGGCACGCGTTTCCCCCCTTTTGGGTATCGAATACCGAAATTCCTCACTAGCTTTTCTTCGATAATGCGATGGCTCAGAGATGTTCATAATAACAAGTCAATCAGCGGGAATTTCTAACCCATTATTATCAAAGAAAACAATAATAAACATTGTGAAAGCACTGCACAGTTGCTTTTGGGCCTCGAATCATTCTCTATGCCCTCTATGGAATAATCATTCCTTATCACTAGGCAAAGTTGGAACCTATGTTGATGCAATATTAAAGCAATTACTGAAACGGACGTTCAGCAATATTGCAGAAGTTGAGTTTGATAATATAGGGTTGCAGCAATATTACGTTGCTGTGATATTGCTGGAACGTTACATTTACAAACTCCACTTTGGCAATATTGCTGAACGTCCGTTTCAGTATTTGCTACAACCTCGCATCAACATAGCTTCCAAATTTGTTTGGAGGGTTGCCAAATCATTTTTCAAAATATATTATTAAATTTTCGATAATTTTGCACGACTGCTTTCGAGTCAGGAAGATTGGTAATTATGTGTTGAAACATGCTATCAGCAGGTAATAATTCCATGCGAAATCGTACGGTAGACGAAAAAAACAGATTTTTCGAAAATATGTTTTCCACACATTTGCAAAAAACTGCTCAACTGCTCTCGGGTCAGGAAGATAGGTATAGAATCATGCTATCAGAAAATGATTCCTTGCGGAATCGTATGGTAGACTCCACAGGAAGAAAACAAATTTTTCGAAAATATTTTTTTGCAACACTTTTGCAAAAAACTGCTCACCTGGTTTCGGGCCAGGGAGGTATAGGTAATCATGTGTAGAATCATGATATCAGAAAATAATTCCTTGCGAAATCGTATGGTAGACTCAACACGAAAAAAACAAAAAAAATTTATACTATTGCAAAAAACTGCTGAGCTGCTTCCGGGTCAGGGAGATTGGTTATCATGTGTAGAATCATGCTATCAGGAAATAATTCCTCGTCAAATCGTATGATAGACTCCACACGAAAAAAATTATTATTTAAATACCTATGATTTGGTAATTTTCGATACTTTATTTGCAAAAAACTGCTCAGCTGCTTCCGGGTCAGGGAGATAAGTAATCATGTGTAGAATCATGCTATTCCTTGCGGAATCGTACGGTGCACTCCACCACACGAAAAAATAAAAAATTTCGAAAATATTTTTTTTTCGATACTTTTGCAAAAAACTGCTTGGCTGCTTTCGGGTCAGGGAGGTAGGTAAACATGTGTAGAATCATGCTATCAGAAAATAATTTCTCGTCGAATCGTATGGTAGACTCCACACGAAAAAAAATTAGTCTTTACATACCTATGATTTGGTAAGGGATGATTATTCTATAGACTATAGAGAATTATTCGAGACCGAAAAGCAACTGTGCAGTGCTTTCACAATGCTTATTCGCGAAAATCACGAACCAATAGATGGCTCTATTTAACGTCAAATCAACGTCAAATTTCCAACTGAGTATGAACAACAAAAACATTGCCGTATGCATTAATTGCAAATTGGATATTTCCAAATCATTTTGCAAATTAGTGAATAATGAGTTGACTTCTTGAAATACGTACAAGGTTTCCAGTATGGAAAAAGTTACTTTTTGTGCAGAGAAATTGCCATTTTGATGTGGACAATGGTGGTATTCATCATTGATATCACACTACAATCCCACAGTTTTCAAACATAAGGAATTATCGGAATGGTCCACTCAACACTTGCATGGACTGGAATGGAACCATACAAGCAATCACCTATTACAACAATATGGTATGGGTATGAAGAAATAATTGAATTCATCAAAAAATATCACTGGCTCTTATGAAGTAGATGGAATTCTAGTGAAGGGGATGGAAAAGAAGATATGGTTGGAGAGGCTGCTCAGAATGAACAATATTATCGATTTACATAAACAAGGATCTCCAGCAATTGAGGACTTCAAGTTATTCTCAAGATCGAATCATTGCAACCAACATTTATACAATGATTCTAATTCAAATGTATATTATATTATTATAAGGTAGGTACTGGTTTCTTCATTGTAAACAATAAAAGTTCATGCAATAATTCGAGTCTTTTCATCATGGGGAAATGAGGTTCTGGAATATGCACTTCAACAAATGAATTATTTTCAAATAAAACACATATTTATGAAATTCAAAACAATGGTCGCCATATTTGTTGTTCATACTAAGACTTGTACAGTTAGCCACCAGAGGCCGCACACTTCGTGATTTTCGCGAATTATTGTTTTTTTAAGTAGGCTGCTTTAGGGCACTCAATATCAATTATTATAATAATGGGTTAGATATTCATATCCCGAGCTTAACTACATAAGGCGTTTTCGGAAACTTACTCGGGTTGATCGAATTCCTCACCTGAACGTTCGGTTACGTTACCTAAACCGAGTTGCTAACTCGTTCACTGACTCGGGTTGATTTTTCGTGACCCTACCCGAAAGCAGGCTCGCCAGAGTTGCATAGGAGACCGCATGCGCATTACCAATCGAAAAACGCGGGAGTTTACCACTCCAAGACAACAATGTAATAATAAAATAGTTTGCAAGTTGGAAAAGTTTTCGATGGGTGATATAAATTTTATTTTTGATCTCCATAATTTGATTTAGTGATGCATGAACAAGAGAATTTGGGTAGGTGTGAAACTGTGAAGTTTGTAGTTTTATGAGCCAAGAAAATAATGTGTGAACATTTGAGACAAGTTCACCAATCACCAGGTAAATATAAACATTCCTAACCATATTGAATAAGTACTTATAATGTGAACATTTTCGTCTATCAAATTCACGAAACCACAGAAAAAAGATTAAATTCTGTGTCCCTAACCTGACACGTTCGTGAACGTTGAACACGAGTAGGTGATCCGAGTTTTTTATCACGTGACCTCGCTGCATCGAGTTAACGACCCAGATTAAGTTTCCGAAAAAACCTACACTCAGTTCCAAAAAAAGTGAAGCACTTATTGATATTTAACCTATCTTCTTAAACAAAAAAAAAACAAAAATAGTTGGCCGATTTTTTTTTTATTTGTTGGTAGGTAATGCATTGGTCTTAAAAAAAAATAAAGAGGTGAACATTTTTTCAAAGCCTCCTTGATGGTGATGGAATAACTCGAACTATGATTTATTCTTAATTTTTGACTCACCCTGTGTGTTAATTGAGTAATGGCATAGATAGTGCTTACACCCTATACGAAAGAGGCTTCTTTTGCGAGCATTTTGTTATTTTATTCATTGATTTATCTCTAAATTTTCAGAATTACAGCTTTTTTGCTGAATCCTTGCAGATTACCAAATTTATGAATTTATCGAGAAACAATTTTCTAATGAAATAAACTGATACCAATAATTCTAAAAACATTTTCATTGAACACAAAATTATAAATTGAGATGACTGCTTAATACCGTGTATTGCCTCCTCTAGCAATTCTCAGAACTTCTAATCTACGAGGCATACTGGAAATTGAGTTGCTTATCGTTTCCATTGGTATACGATCCCATTCTTCCACTAGGTAATGCATCCGCCATTTCTGCGAGACTTTCCGGAGACCTCTCGCGAGAACGTACTCTTCTCCCTAATTCATCCCACAAATGTTCTATTAGATTCATATCGGGGCTTCTCGCAGGCCATTGTAATGTGGTAATACCAGTAGCATCTAAGAAGTTTCGCACTATTGCTGCGGTGTGTGGTCGGGCATTATCCTGCATCAATATAAAATTATTGTCCACTAACTCTGCATGAGGTGAGACATACTGCTCTAAAATGTCAATGTAAATTTGGGCATTCATCGACTGCCTCACCGGGAAAACATGAAGGGGTGTCTTTCCATTCATTGAAATCCCTCCCCACACCATAACGGACCCACCATTAAAATTTTCGCATTCTGTTATTAAATTCTGATTGAACCGTTCACCAGTTCTTCTCCACACTCTTTTTCTTCCTGCAAAACCTTGACTCATCCGTAAACAAGACATATTCGACCATTCAGGAATATTCCATGCACTGTCCATAATTTTCAACAAAATTTCTTCTAGCAGCACGATGTTCGGGCAATAATGTGGGACCTTTTGCAGGTCTCCTAGCTTCCAAATTAACGTCTTTTAGACGTCTACATACCGTCTGCTTACTTACTGCAACATCACGAATTTGACGAAGATCTTGTTGAACATTTATTGCAGTATTTGATCGATTCCGTAAAATCCGCAATCTCCAGAAGCGATCATCTCTGGGAGAAGTTTTTCGGGGGCGACCAAAACCGACCCTCCGAGCGGTGCTTCCTGTTTGTTCGTACTTGCGGATTGCTCTACGAGCAATTGCTTCATGAACTCCCACTGCACGAGCGGCGTAACGTTTACTACGCCCATCGTTTACTAACGCAACTAATCTTGCTACTTGTTCAGGATTAATTTGAGGCATTTTATGTAATTTTAGTCAATAAAACAAGACGCTTAATTTGACACAACGACAAATGGTCAAATATGGATGCATACAACAAATGAGTTGCTATGGCAACGGCATTTGTTTTCTTAAAGACAATGTGATCCTACCAGAGTACAACCCAATCAATTTTGAGTACTCTGATCCTTCAATAAATTTGATTTGTGGGATAAGCGTAAGGTATCAGCAAAAAAGCTGTAATTCGGAAGATTTTAGAGATAAATCAATGAATAAAAAAAAACAAAATGCTCGCAAAAAAAGCCTCTTTCGTATAGGGTGTAAGCACTTTGTATACCATTACTCAATTAACACACAGGGTGAGTCAAAAATTAAGAATAAATCATGGTTCGAGTTATTCCACCACCATCAAGGAGGCTTCGAAAAAATTTTCACCTCTCTATTTTATTTTTTTAGAGACAAATGCATTTCCTACCAATAAATAAAAAAAATTAAAATCGGCCTACTATTTCTAGTTTTTTTTCAAGAAGATAGGTCAAATATCAAGTGCGTCACTTTTTTTGGAACTAAGTGTGTATATACATTCTCATCATGGCAAACGGAATTTTGATATTCCCTTACCCAAAAAGGGGGGGAAACGCGTGCCACTGGTCAATCGGGTTAGTTCGGAAATTCTGGCAGCCAGCTCTGACGGCTCACTTCACGTAGGTAGAATATTCAACTATTTTAAGGTTATAAAGATTTAGGATGTATGAAAATTGTAAATAATATACAAAATAATTTTTGAAATTCCGGATGAAAATGACCTCTATGTTTAGAAATGTTATGAAAAGTCGTGCTATAACTAGGTAAGTCATCTAGTTTCATTAGAAAAATTTGCAGGACCGGAATTGAAGTAATTGCTCGAGTTTTGTTATGTAGAATGAACCAAATTAATGTAGGCCAAAGGCCACTATTTGAAAAATGGTCATTGTGATGCTTTTACATTGTTTTCACCTAATCTTATAGACTCCAAGAATTGACAATGTTCAAATTGAAGAAATATAATTTTGTGACCAAGGAATTTGCCTGTATTGCCCTGTGGAAAATCCGGCCCTGCCAAATTTTATCTGCTTTTATTTTGTTATTTTGTTTCAACAAAGAAAGTATATAGTGTGATTCACTTTGCGCAGCACTATCCTTGTATTTTTCTGTATGATGAATGAAAATGTTTTCATGTGTAGTATCTATAGCTAGACCTATTATAGGTTCTTTATAATATGGCCTATACATCACTGCTGAGTTCTTAATTAAAAAGAGATGCTTTTTTCTGGAGCATATTTTGAGTAGTGTAGTTATCATACACAGGATATTGTTCACACAAGAGAAAATTAGGGCATGCTCCAATTGGATTGTGGCGGATTTTGTTGTATTTATATCCAAGCCGAGGGACAAACCGCTGATGAAGTCTAGATGAAGTCAGTGAAGCATCGATGGAGTCAGTGAAGTCACGATGAAGTCAGTGAAGTCACGATGAAGTCTCGATAAAGTCAGTGAAGTCTCGCTGAAGTCAGTGAATTCCCCATAAATCCTATACTGAAAATCATAATAAATACCTACTGCGTCTGCCTGAATTTCCCGCGAAATATAGAGGAGTCGTCTATCCGAGTCGGTTCCACTGGACATACCATGTTTTTTTCTTAATATTGCAATCTTGTCAAATGTATATTACTATTTTTACAATAACATTTTTCCACACCACAATATCAATTCGATATCCAATGACAGTTTCGGCCGCAGGTCATATTGATCACCCGCAATCCATTGATGCGGGTTCACCTTGGAATAAATACTTGGAATTCAATGAGCGGATAGAAGACCATGCGCGGTTTTCATATAATATTATGTACAGGGAGTGTCGAAAATCAGGATAAACTTCTTTAGCAAAGTTAGTGCCACCATAGATCTAAATACACACATTTAGATCTATGGTGCCACGGTTCAAATTAATCACCCATCACCCGCCATCGATTGTTTTTCATATACAGACAGATTCGCGTTGAAACAACTTGAAATTTAACGAACGGATAAAAGCGAGGGGTGAATCTCCTTGGAAGTCTGGTGTACAC
Source organism: Phaedon cochleariae (assembly GCA_918026855.4). NCBI lineage: Eukaryota > Metazoa > Arthropoda > Insecta > Coleoptera > Chrysomelidae > Phaedon > Phaedon cochleariae. Next base: position 9,385,903 of record OU896719.1, on the reverse strand, counting down.
TCCGTTGGAAGTCTTTGGAATTCTTTGGATGTTTTTGGATGTCTTTGGAACTCTTTGGATGTCTTTGGAAGTCTTTGGATGTCTTTGGAAGTCTTTAAAAGTCTTTGGGAGTCTTTGTAAGTCTTTGGGAGTCTTTGGAAGTCTTTGGTAATTGGAAGTCTGGTGTACACATTTTTCCTGGAGATTTACCCCTCGGATAAAAGACCATGCAAGACCATGCGTCGTTTTTATAAAATATTATATAGGGTGTCCCTGAAAGGTCTGCACAAAATGATACCATCTCGAATACCATAGATTCCTGAGATCAAAGTGAGATGATTAAACCAAACTTATCTCTGTACCAAAACCTCAACCAAAACCTCGACCAAAACGCTCCGATTAGCTGCTACTGGGCGTCAGATTTGAATTTTTTTTTTTTTTCGATTAAGTATACAGGGTGTTTCACAGGTAAAGGGAAATATTTCAGTGGTACATAGAAGTCACCAAGGTGATTCTGAAAATACCAAATTTGATAGATCTTAGAGTCTTCATAACGGAGATACAGGGCGATTTATCGATTTCGAATAATTATTCATTCGTCTATAAGTATTGAACTAACCGGTATATTTTCCTCAAGTTTGGTATGGAGCTTAAACTTGGGATTTTGAATTTATTCACCTATCGAGCGGAGCGAAAACCCAGGTTCGGCTTCAGGAAAAATTTACATTTATTCGAAATATTAAAATAACACACTGTATGTAATAACTAACAGTTCATCGAAGAAATCGTGAAGAGAAGGAAAAACTGCATTGGATTTGATGCTTTTTGTTTTGCCGCCACCAATTCGCATCGTAACAATTATAAACAGAACGTTGAAAGTATGTCAATTTGGAGAGTAATAAAATTATAAAACCAGTCTTAATTATGATTATTTGATATATTTCAGTTAAATGATCGTTCGAAAGAACTTACTAAGTCTCACTGTCTTTATAACAGAGATACAGGGTGAATTATCGGTTTCGAATAATTATTTACTCGTCCATAAGTATTGAACTACCCAGTAATATTTTCTCAAATTTGGTATGGAGCTTACTTAGGACGTTAGATTCATTGACCTATCAGGCGGAATGGAAATACAGGTTCAGCTTCAGAAAAAGTCTCACAGTCTTCATAACAGAGATACAGGGTGAATTATCGGTTTCGAATAATTATTTACTCGTCCATAAGTATTAAATTACGCATTAATATTTTCTCTAATTTGGTGCGGAGCTTACTTGGGACGTTGGATTCATTGTACTATCAGGCGGAATGAAAATACAGGTTAGGCTTCAGGATAAATTTACATTCACTCGAAATATAAAAAACACACTGTATTTAATAATTAACAAAGTTCATCAAAAGAATAATCGTGAACAGGAGAAAAAACTTAATTGGATTTGATACTTCTAGCAATTATTCAACTAGAAGATATCAAATTCGATAATTCACCCTGTATCTCCGTTATCAATAATGTGAGACTTTTCCTAAAGCTGAATCTGTATTTCCATTCCACCTGACAGGTCAATGAATCGAACTTCCCAAGTAAGGTCCATACCAAATTTTGAGAAAATATTACTGGGTAGTTCAATACTTATGGACGTGTGAATAATTATTCGAAACTGATAATGCACCCTGCATCTCCGTTAAGACAGTGATACTTAGTAGTAAGTCATTTCGAGCGATCATTCAACTAAAATATATCAAATAATCTAAATTAAAACTGGTTTTATAATTTTAATACTCTTCAAATTGACATACTTTCACCTTTCTGTTTATGATTGTTACGATGGGAATTGGTGGCGGGAAAATAAAAAGCATCATATCTAATTCAGTTTTGCCTCCTCTTCACGATTCCTTTGATGAATTCTGTTAATTATTACATACAGTGTGTTATTTTAATAATAATAATATAACCTGGACTTTCACTCCGCCCGATAGGTGAATAAATTCAACGTCCCAAGTATAAGCTCCATACCAAATTGGAGGAAAATATACCGGGTAATTCGATACTTATAAACGAATGAATAATCATTCGAAATCGATAAATCGCCCTGTATCTCCGTTATGAATATTCTAAGACCTATCAAATATCGTATTTTCAGAACCACCTTGGTGACCCCTATGTACCATTGAGATATTTCCCTTCACCTGTGAAACACCCCCTGTATATCTCGGTATATGTATATTTCAATATAATTGTCTATAATTTTTGTTCTGAAATAATGTAGGCACACTAAATAGAGTAATCATGCATAAGAAACATTTCATACCACTTTGATTGACAGGCTATTTCCTCATTCAATACCTAACTTTCTGCCCTCCTGAAAGGTTGTGATATTTCACTTGGTTTGCAAGCTAATTGTCTAAATTTGATTTGATGCATGTCTGATGCTCTTCAGAATCACCTATTTAATTATTCATTATAGAAATATGCGGCACACATTTTTCCACGAATTCAAAAGACAGGGTGGGCATAACGGAGTATTTTGGTCTCGATTTTGGTATAGAGGTAAGTTTGATTCAATCCGGTTCAATCACCTCACTTTGGTCTCAGGAGTCTATGGTATCATTTTTTACATACCTTCCAGGGACACTCTGCATATAGAGAGTGTCTAAAATCAGTTAAAATTAATCACCCGCGATCCTCTGATTTTAATATACAGGCAGATTCGCGAGGGGCAAATCTCCAGGAAAAATGTGTACACCAGACTTCCAATTACCAAAGACTTCCAAAGACTTCCAAAGACTCCCAAAGACATCCAAAGACTCCCAAAGACTTCTAAAGACTTCCAAAGACTTCCAAAGACATCCAAAGACATCCAAAGACATCCAAAGACATCCAAAGACTTCCAAAGACAATCAAAGACTTCTAAAGACATCCAAAACATCCAAAGACTTCCAAAGAATTCCAAAGACTTCCAATGGAGTGTACACCAGACTTCCAAGGAGATTTACCCCTCGCAGATTCGCATTGGGATGAATAAAAGACCATTATGTTATTGAATTTTTAAAATTGTGGTATCTCCACGAAATATCTTGAGAAGTATCAAGTATTCTGTGAAATACCAAGAAGTAGATACATATGGGGTATTCACGTATATTTTGAACAGAGTTTTGAACCACCACTTAACTTTGTTATGTATTGTTCAATTTTGTTTCAAGGAACGTTCTTTCATATTTTTTTATATTTGCTAGTAGAAAAACAGTTGAACATCGCAAAAAATACTTATGGACAACATTAATAAATTTTTAAATATTACACCCTGCATTTAATTGCAGTTTCATCGATCTATCACACTTGTGCTCTAGATAAAATGATGACAGATATACAATGTCACGAAGAGCTTACACTATCTTTATATCGAGAATCAGTTGGGAGAAATCCATGAAAATATGCAGGCTTATATATTAGAATACGCCAATCTGACCCTGCAGCCGGCTCTATAACAAGCCGCGGTGAGAGAAATGCAACACCGCATCGCCGTGATCCGGAAGGTCTACTCTCGACTGGTTACCACGGCGACATAGGCAAACACTGGTACGTTACCGCTAACCGCGCTAACGTAACATCAATTTCTGTCTAAATAAATAATTGAACTTTCATGGAAAAAATAGCAAGAAATGATCCCAGGCAACCAGATGACGTTGCAGTGACGTCTTTTTTACGTTACTTGAATGACCAAGGTGACGTCAGTAGTTGAAGTCGCATTGACGTGATAATGACGTGAATAAGTCACAGCCCAATGACGTCATATTTCTCACGTCGTATTGACGTCACTCACTCACCAAACTGTGACGTCCGACTGACGTCATAATAACGTCAAAATGACGATTGAAATTGGCGATGATACGTAAAAAAAATGCCTTTAACATGGTGTGATAAACACCACTAGCCTCTGATGAAATTATATAATATTGATTATGCATTGTTGAGTCTGCTTGGTGGATCCCTCCTGTGTCATGTTCATTCAATCGCCTATATTCAGCAGCGCCATCCTTCAGTACGCATCATCTCCATCAGAATGCAATCAGTTACTCGTATTTGTATCAAAAATTATGTAGTTTGTGTCGGCGAGATGTAAGCAAACAGAGAATAGTTTGATAGCAATGGAAAGGATATAGGCGAATTTGGCTTCACTTTGTTGAATAATGTATTTTGATGCATTCTTTGTCACCCAACAAAAATCTAAATAGCAAATTATTGAAGAATTTCCTAAATGACGAAGCTCACCAAATTGGTACGTCACACCGACGTGATTTTTAGACGTCATAGATACGTCACTGCAACGTCGTAAGAGTAATGGTTTCAATATAGGTATACCTGAACAATCATTTTTATATATACATATAGCTTGTTGGATTCCGAGATATACAGTGTGTCAAAGTTTTTTAGAAGAGTTTTTCTACTACTTTTCGGTTATATTAATAATTATAATAAAACTTGCATGTTGATTTGCTTTCATGAGTTATACTTCTGTTTCACATGATAATATACAGTATGATGCAAATGTATGGAATAAATTCATTTCAAAACAAGACGACTTCCGAAAAAAATCCAAAAAGTAGAGTTCAGAACTTTTTTATCGATGTATTTTTTCAACTAGACGACCCTTCGATGTTCAATTCTCAGTAGAAGATCTCTGCAAGATTCAGTTAACCAAATGATAATCCATTTTAATTTCAATCTTCTTTTGCAAAATTTTGACTATTGGATAGACGATCAGTAGACCTTTCAAACGAGGTGTCACATGACCCCTGTTTGTATTTAAAAACATCGTCCATAACGTCATTACTCCAACACCGGTGACGGTAACATCTCTCATATGAATGTCATGAGATGAGGTTTCAAAAATTAAAACACGTGTTTTTGGAATTTCTTCAAATGTCGCCCATTTCTGAAATAATGAATTTATTCCATACATTTGCATCATACTGTATAAGTATCCATGGTTTATAGAAGGTCTAGACAAAATGGACGTCGACAGGACGTCCCTGCAACGTCATGAAACTGACGTCTTATTTTACCCATCTAAGTGACGTTCACTCGACGTCGAAACGATCACGTCATAGAAAGTACGTCATAGTGACGTCATAAATTGGTGTGTGACGTCTCTGACGAAAAATCACCAATTAGGGACGTCACAGTGACGTGATCATTCGTCATCTGGTTGCCTGGGATGGGCCAGGTCGAAGCTCAGGTTTTATTCAGTTTCTTGGACGAAATAAACAACTGTCAGAGAACCCATTTTACATCAACCATTCAAAATATTGCTTAGAGAAATATTCAAGCTGGAAGATCGTTGTAGCAAGTATCGTATGCACGGTAAAATGAAAAAAATTCTACTGAGTGCTGTAAAATATAAAAGACCTAATTATTGTATAAGAAGGATATATATTTCAAGTTTTCTAGAATGAGGAAAGCTATTTTCGCAAGATACTATACGGCTCGCTATACGGGCTTTTTTCATCTAGTGAGTCATCAAATGAGCTAATTCAATGTTCTTCGAACTGATTATTCTCTGTGTTATCTGAGCTGTTTCTGTATCTTGCTAGAATATTCTGAAGTTTTGACCACCTACTCAATTTCATATCATAGGGAAGAATCCATTTGAAATCATTGAATCCCAACTTATTATCACCTACTGAAATTTGAAGTTGCATCTCATTCAATACTCTACAACTTGGAAAGTTATTTTCAATACATCTGACTGTAGACCTAATTGATAAATTTTTTCTGTGACGGGAAAAAAGTTTGGTATTTCATCTCTGTTGGCAGGTTATAAAATGTCACTTTTCATAAATTACTCTTTTCCCGGATATACACGGTGTTTCAAAAAAACCTGACCCCCTTACTAGGGTAGGTAGAACACTGCAAAATAAGTTGGGTTTGCTCAATGAAAAAATGTCGTAACGGCATGTGTTTTCATGATACCAGGTGTTGAAAAAATGAATTTTTTACACATTTTTCAAGATTATGTCGAAACTACTGGCAACATTGTGTTGAAATTGAAACCAAAACCAACAATTCATTTCATTGTTGCCAGTAGTTTCGAGATAATCCTGAAAAATGTATAAAAAAATCATTTTTTCAACACCTTGTATCATGAAAACAGATGCCGTTACGACATTTTTTCATTGAGCAAACCCAACTTATTTTGCAGTGTTCTACCTACCCTAGCAAGAGGGTCAGGTTTTTTTGAAACACCCTGTATATCACATATTGTAGGTATAAACACTGTTGATGGCTTTTGTTGTGCTATAGTTCCGAAAAATGAGAATACCGTCTCCGAGAAAGAACTGCAAGTCCTTTTATCATCCATTCATTCGACTTCGCGGTTACGTATACAGACAGTCACATTCTTGTGAAACTGCATTACAACTACTGATCTCTTCGTGGAAAGTATTTAGATATTGCTGAAAAGAAATTAATAGGTGTTGTATTCTTAGATTTTCAACGAGCCTTTGAAACAATCAAAGTAGATCTACTATTAAAAAAATTAGAAAAATATGGCATCACTGGTAATGTGTTGAAATGGTTCGGTAGCTTCTTGAAAGGCAGGGAACAAGTTGTAAAATATAATAACCAATTCTCAGAAATACTCAAAATAAAAAGTGTGCCACAGGGTTCAATCCTTGGTCCAATATTATTTATTCTTTTTATAAATGACATAGCTACACAAATAACGAAATGTAAAATAAAACTATTCGCAGATGACACAATGTTATATTACTCAGGAACAACAGATGAAATAGAAAACAATCTTAATAAGGATCTTACAAACATTAGTACTTGGTTATGTAATAATGGATTGAAGCTCAATGTAAAAAAAAGTAAATTTATGCTAATAGGTAACAGAGGACAGGTTAAGATGATGAATGAAAATTTCGAATTTCATATAAACATTGAAAATGAGGAAATCGAACAAGTCAAGGAATTCGAATATCTAGGCATAATATTGGACCAAGAATTGAATATGAACGCAAATGTAAACTATATAAAAAGGAAAGTGGCAAAAAAAATACACTACCTTTATAGATTAAATAACAAAGTATCTGAATTTTCAAAACTCACAATATACAAAAGTGTCATAGCACCTCATTTTGATTATTGTAGCACCATCCTATTTTTTCTAAATAATGAACAGATGAATATATTCCAAAAATTACAAAATAGGGCCATGAGGGCAATATTAAATTGTAATAGGCGAACACAAATTAGGAAAATGTTGAATACTCTATCATTGATGACAATTAGACAAAGAATAAATTACAACATGCTATTGTTCGTATATAAATTAAAGAACAATATGTTACCAACCTATCTTTCAGATCAGCTGACATATATAAGTGATATCCATACCTATAACACACGTACGAAAGATAGTAATTATTTTTATATTAACCCTAATTTGAAAGCAGGAATAATATTTAGTAAAGGATTGATCTTGTTTAACAATCTACCAACAGAATTGAAAAAAATACCATCCATATGTTTATTTAAAAAAGAATGTAGTAAATATGTGAAGGCTCATATGCCAGATTGAAGACTAGACAATGAGTTGACTACATGTAAGCTGTGTTGTCTTATTTAATTAATCTTAAGACTTGTACTAGTGTGATAGTTCTTATTACTTATTTCTTATTTTTTATTTTAGTATGGTAATTGAAACTGTGTATGTATGTTTTTAGTCGCTGTGAAGAGCATGATGCTAATAAAGAGTTTTATATTTATATATATTACTAAACAACCACTAAATTCGAATTTTTTTTAAATTAAATCGCAGAATTAGACTGACAGAAGTGACATCAGATATTCGATTAATTCAAAAGAATGATAAAGATGCCTACAACGCAGATGTCCCTACTGTTGAAAACTTAAAATTTCACGTCGATAATTTTCAGATTTCAAAATAAAGTAAAATCTTCTCAATATTGATTCGTCCTTTCTTCTTCTTCTTCTTCCTTTTAGCTCACGGTTTTTTGTCTCCCTCCGCTCAATCTGGAGCTAAAATCTACTACTTGTTTCAAATGTATAATAAATAACTAATTATTGCTATCATTATTATTAGTTTTGAAAAAATGTTATTTTTTTCAGACTTATGAAACAGTTTTCCACATCAAGGAGAAATTTCAAAGAAGAGCCTCTAAATGACGGTCCTATCAAGTTCTCCCAAAGTGCAGCAATCAGATATAAAGCTGAAACCTCCAGGACCGGAATGTCCGAGCCCAGATTGTGGTACGAACCTTATGTTTTGATGGGGAGCCTAGCAGTGTTTCTAGTGTACTTTTGTGCCCTGAGAGAAGAAAACGACTTAGATGTTGAACTGAATGCTTCTTTGTATAGCAGGATACAGGGCTTGGAAGAGTTTCAACTTAGGCAGTCACTGAAATACAATCAAGGCAATGGACTTGATACAAAAGCTATTGTTCAGAGATTGAGGGAAATTGAAGAATCCAGACATTCAGAATCTGATTAGGTAGGTGATTATTTGAAGTTTTGTTGAATTTCAATAAAAAGGTTCATAATTTGTCAAATTAAATGGTCTAGAGTAGACCATCTCATGAACATCCATTTTAGTTTTCTGAGATGAAAACTTGAAAACTTACCAGAATACTCTTAACATCCTCATTCACGAAAATTTGTCCTTGGTCAGATAGCCATGTTCTTGCCAGTAGGGCTGAACTTATTTTGAAATTACCTCAATAAAAACTATTTGTGCAAGTATACAAGGTATTTTATTGAAAGGGAGCCTAGCCTAGGTCAACTGTAAAAATAGGTCATTGGTTCTGATTAGTCTGATTATTTAATTCCTATGATTTTAAACCAATCAGAACGTTCAATTGAGTTGAGTTACCTTACCTTGTTTGATTTCGAATATACGTGGATATACATAGAGTAACTCTACCAATCAGGAATACAGAATTATGTCCATTGCCTTAGTAACCAATTTGTATTTTTACATACAAAGCGCGTCGTGAAATTTTGACTTTTAGAACTAGTCAAAAAATAATCGCATCGAATACAATTCAAACTTCCTGCACAATTACTTGTCAATGACCAGAATAATACTACCGCATGGCGGTCGGATTATTTGAACTGTTAAACTGACACGCGAATATCTCCAGCTACTTATTATAGGTCTTACTACTGATTACGTCACAACTGTGTCACAAACCAATTGACTGATAAGTACCGTTTTCATGATACAAGATCATAGTACACCATACAGGGTGCATGGGGATCTCGGTAACCTCAAGAGATACCGAGTAGGTTAAATTAAAGCAAACTTGTACCATCCTCATGCTCAACAAAATGCTGCTTTGAAATTGGAAAACTTTCAAAACTATCGAAAAATGTAATATAAATCCTGGTCTGTATTTAAAAAATAATATTGATGATGGCCGCTCGAAGAAGAAACGTCGGAATCCCAATTTGACAATTCCATTTTGTAGAGGAGGAATAGTGGCAATGATGAAGTGACATTAATTTTGGAATATCTTTTCAAATACACTGAGTATTAATAAAAACGATTTTGCATATTTTCCTTTTTTTTCCAGGTATCTCTGGGAATAATAGAAATGTTTCCAATTTCAAAGCAGCATTTCGTTGGGCATGAAATGGTGCAACTTTGACATAATTCAACCTACTCTGTATCTCTTGAGGTTACTGAGATCCCTGTATATAGACTGGCCGTTAATGACTTATGATTTTCATGGGTTTTCCTAAATCATAAAACAGTACTGAATTCAACTAAGTGGCGTACCTACGGGAGGAGGGGGGGGTGGTTAATAAGGGATATATTATATCCCCCCATATACCACTTCTCTTCACAGAAAAATAAAATTTAGTACAGATGTTCATAATCTGAATCTTCAACATAAAGCTTCCTTAACACTACCTATCCATAAAACTGTACAATTTAGATCTTCTTCCTCTTTTCAAATCACCCAAATACTCAATAACATTCCACTCGAATTCAATAGCTGTAGCCTTTCAAACTTCAAGAAACAAATGAAAAAGTATTTGTTTGAAAACCCCCACTTCAATTTGAAAAAATAGAACTTGCCTGCACCTTTTCAATAATATAATTAGCGTAAAATGTCCTGTAAATTGTAAAATTCATATTTTGGTTTGTGTAAATATTATGTATATAGACTAATATCACGGTTGAGTAGAAGAGCAATTTGCGATCTAATCGTGAAATTGAACTCTGCCGTTTGAGACACATATATGTATAATAATACCAGTTGTGCATTTTGTGGCGTAACTTCACAAAAAGAAATTAAAGCCTCAATGCACGGTGGCCTTTATAGTCGTAGAGCGGTCGTGGGATATTGATAAAATTATTTTCTATTTGTTTTTCTACAAGATGTTATCTGTAAAGGAAACTATGGGCGCCACTCAGAGTTAACTGAGAAGAACTAGGATAGGACAGAACAAAAATATCAAACTATATACCTTTTGAAAACCATGCATATAATTACCTGAATGATGTTAGAAGTGCTTACACACAGTGTGTAATAAGTCAATGTTTACTACAATTAATGTTAATATAATGACTAATTGTAATGATTAAATTGAAATTCATAGATTACTTAAGGTTACAATGTTAGTGAAATTTTATCAATGAATAGGTGAGTATTTCAACTTTATTCTAGGCAATGCCAAGAGATGTAATGTTAGTGAAATTAAATCTATGACAGCCTCACTGTGGCTAGCTAGCAAGTGATAATAATAAGTCACCAGGTGACTGGGAATAATAAATGTAAACAAAATACCTAGGTTTCCTACGAAAGGAAATAGCAGCTGTTATTTCGTTTCTCACAAATAGCAGAACACTTATTACTAGGAAACAAAGTAAGACACTAGTGAAGATCTATGTCTTCAACTCCTCAATGGTAATCAAAAATTACATCACAAGTAGTACTCACTGAGGGTCATCCATCATTATACTCTTACTCAAAATTAACCATTAATTGTATGGGTGGCTTCCTCATACTCCATAAATTGCATCAGCAAATGGTATCCAATTCATTCATATACATGGTATCCAAACATAAACAAAACAGGCATCAAACTCCAACAGCTGACGAACACTTGTTATTGCCCCATTAGCAATAATATGGGTCGAAATTTGGGAGGCATCGAACCATAAATCCCAATAGTGAAATATAATTCACATTATTTTTATTTTAACCAAAACATCCACATCAACAGGTTAGGTTATCATGAAATTGCCGCCATGACATGTCATGTGCGCAAGAGCATATTGCACATCATCGCAAAAATTGCAAATGGCTTCAGTAGAAACCAAAAAGGCCTGAAAAGAATATCACGTTGATCGATGTGTTTTCTTATACTTTTATAATTGTGTGAACATTATCAAATGACTCAAAATTAACCTTATATCATATTGTACATACCTATAGGTTTTAATCGGCCTATTTCCAATATAATTGGCATTTCGAAATAATGTAAAAATTTACTTGTTGCTCTGCCAAGCGCCAGTCGAGAGAGAGAGCGATCTCCGTCAATCTTGCTCGAATTTCGGCGGGGTCAAGATTACACCGTCGAACGTCGAACTTAGACACAGAACACTAAGAAATCAGAGCGCTGGGTCTAATTGAGTGCTATGTAAATTGGCCTTATCTAGTGACTTTGTATTTAACGTGACATCGATTGTCCACACTGTTTTAATAACACAGGTGAGGCAATCATATCGAAGTGAATTCTCTATGTTGATATTTTAATTGTTATAAATAGAAGAAGAAGTCTTGAGTTTGTAGACAAAAATAAGAATAAGATAAACACATCCACAAGTGAAACTCTTAGCAGGGAAGCATATCAGGATTCTTGCGGTGAACGTCGTATGGTGCACATCAGCCTTCTGACAGCGTCAAGAAAAAAACACCTATCCATATTATAATCCATTATAATTCCAGGTAGAATTAACAGTCACGTAAGTGTATGTGATTGTCTTTTCATTCTCTTCATTCTTTTCGAGGAATTTTCATACAAGTATTATAATTATATCTTTATTTTTTTTTCATTTTGATATTGGAACAAACATAGTTTTTTAAATCCTTGTGAGTTGAAATGGGGGATAATACCCCCGGTGACCCCGGGGGGAGTCCTTTTTCTGATGAAGATATATCTGTCTATAAAAATCTTATAAATAGATCGCCATCCACAAAAGAAGCGGTTAATCTGTTATTCAATTTTGCATACGCTAAGGAATTTGATTCACAGAAGTGTAAGGATTTGATACTAAACATTAACATTAATGAGGATTTTACGTCCGAATTCAATGAAGTTATAAGGGAAGGATTCTTCATTAATGACGAAAATGATCTCAAGGTCAAGTGTCATACAAAAAGCATACAACAATATTTCAGAAAAAAAGAACAAAAAAACATAACTCTCTAGATAAAATTAATTCTGTTGATAGGGAAGGTAAACGCATTAAAATAGATATAGTTCCAGATAAATTTCAATCAGACAAAAATAATGATATGGAAATAGCTTCCCCTGGAAGTGAGGAAATACATATAGATAAACAATTTTTGGAAAATAGATATGAAACTTCAGACCGAGGTCCATATAGTATATACATCGAATCATTAGATAAAAATATTGGCTTTCTATCTAGTTTAGCAGTGGGAAAAATCTTTCATATAAGCAAACAATATAATCCAACTTCAATTGATAGAAGAGGCAAAAACAGATTGATGCTAACATTTAAAAAAATGGATGAGGCTAACAAATTGCTAGATGATAATCATTTTCTATCTACTAATAAATTTAGAGCTTCAATTCCTAATAATATGGTTACATCTAAAGCAATAGTTAAAGATATTGACTTGGACCTTACAGAAGAAGAAATTCTAGATAATATTAGAACAATAGATAACAAAAAAGTAATTCATGTTAGAAGATTAAAAAAGAAAGTAATAACAGATTCAGGTATCCAATATAAGGATATCCCAGTCATTCTTATTACTTTCCGAGGAAAATGTATACCAAACAGAGTGTTTATGTACTCTTGCTCATTTGAAACATTAAATTATTATGCACCGGTGATACAATGTCATCAATGTTTGCGATATGGACATACAAAAAATCAGTGCAGAGGAAAAGTACGATGCCCAAAATGTGGAGAAAATCATGGTATTGAGAAATGTAAAGAACAAGAAATGTCATGTATATTTTGTGGAGGAGATCATCTCACTAGCGAGCCAGATAAATCAGTGAAAAATAGAATTTGTCCAGAATTTCATAGGCAGAAAAGAATCAAAGAAATAATAGCAGAAAGAAATATAACCTTTTTCGAAGCATCTAAGATTATTCCGATGATAGATAATAATAAGAGAGATGAGCAAAATAGTCAATTTAATTTCAATGTAAACAATTTTCCACAATTACCTAATGATGATACAACTTTTTACCAATCTATAAATGAAAATACTCCCTCTCGGGTAAAAACTCCGCAAGGATACAATAAAATAACAAGAATAAAATCCAATACTTCCTCTAATCATAATACTCATAGCAAAGATAAAAACTATAGGGAAAGAATTTCTGGAATGAGTCAACAACACAGAGATTGTCTCATTAGTCCTGATGGCCAAATAAGGTCGTCTCCCTCTGTGATTCCTATCAATGAATTATCTAGAGGATTACCTCCACCAATAAGTTATACAAAACAAAAAATTAGAGATGATATTAGCAACATCTACTTCAAATACCCCGAACTCTTTCTTGAACTTATTAAGGAATTCGTTCCACCTACTGACAATTTTGATTCAACAGAACTTGGAGAGAAAGCTTCTTCATGGTAAAGCTGAGTATACTCAACTGGAACATGAGAAGCTTTCATGCCAATAAAGCCAATTTATGTAACTTACTTGAAACTATTCAGACAGACATAGTCTGTTTAACTGCAACTTGGTTAAAACCTAATCAATACATATCAGTTAAAGGATATAAATCATTAAATCATTACAGAGACGATGGAAAAGGTGGTGCTGGGTTTTTGATCAAAAATAATATCAAATTTAATAAGTTAAATATCCAATTTCAAATCCCTCATAGAGTAAATATAATGGGAATTAAAATCAAAGATATAGACATTTTTTCTATATATATACCTCCTGATATTTCTGTTCCAGAAAATTTCTGGACAAATCTTACTGATAATCAGAAATTTATTCTATGTGGAGACTTCAACTGTCACCACAAAAGTTGGGGAAATTCTATTAATAATAGAGGAGAAATTGAGCTTAATTCTGCCATAGATGATGGTAATATGATTATCATAAATGATCTTCACCCCACATTGCTTTCCAGTCAATCAAAAAGTGTTATTGACCTCATTATCATCTCTGCAAATTTATTAAATGATGTGAACTTTTGCAATACAGTAAATGACACATATGGATCAGACCATTTCCCAATTCATACAGAAATAATGATAGATAATTGCATAGATAAAAACCATATAATAAATAATGACGATAGAAACATAAGATACAATTATAAGAAAACCAATTGGTTAGACTATGAGAGCAACATAGATACTTTGGATATTGAATCATATGAAGATTTAGTTCAGGCAATGAGATGGAGTCTTTCACAGAACACCCCAACTATAAATTCTAACAATAGAAACAATTATATGATGAAACCGCCTTGGTGGGATGAGGAATGCTTAGACGCTATAAAAAAGAGGTCAGCAAGCTTCAAAAAGTATAAACTAAATTCTAATATTGAAAACTTTATAGAAATCAAAAAAGAAATAGCTAAATCCAGGAAAATATTCAAAAATAAAAAAAAGAAAGCATTCAAAAAATTCACAGAGTCTTTATCCAGAGAAAGTGACATCTCTGATGTATGGCGTAACATCAAAAAATTCTCTAGGCCATTTAATTTTGAACCTAATAATCATGATAATGATATAGACAACACGACTTTAGTAGAATCACTATTAGATAAATTCTGCCCTGCTGATATACAGAGACCTCCTCCTGAGGTAGACAGAATTCAGATTAATAGGGACATTAATTATACCTTTACAGAAAGAGAAGTTAGATGTATTATAGGAAAACTAAAAGCTACATCACCTGGAAAAGACGAAATCACATATAAGATGATTGAACATTTACCAAAAAAGGCGTTCAAATGGTTAGTAAATTTCTACAATGACATATGGTTAAATGGTGTAGAAACGCCTAAAGAATGGAATGATGTTATCCTTATCCCTATATTAAAACCTGGGAAAAATCCGAATGATTTTAATAGTTATAGGCCAATTGCTCTGACATCATGCTTAAAGAAAACATTTGAACACCTCATCAAATACCGTTTGGACTGGTGGTTAGAGCATAATACAATACTTCCTGACAATCAATTCGGATTTAGAAAGGGAAAGGGTACTATAGAAGCACTGTTTCACTTATATGCTGATATTTTGATAAGTAATCTGAAAAAAGAAAAAACTTTAGCTGTATTTCTGGACATCAAATCGGCATATGATAATGTTATCCCGGAAATATTAATTAAAAATCTACTAGATATAGGAATAAATAGAAATGTGGTCAAGATAATTTTTGAATTGATAAAAGAAAAAAATATTTATATTAGAGACAAAAATCACAAAATCTGGGGCCCAAGGAAATGCTATAAGGGCATTTTACAGGGTTCAGTGTTGAGTCCAATTTTATTCAATTTATACACTATATCCCTATGGGACGCAATAACTCCACATTGCAAATATATCCAATATGCAGATGATATAACTATTTTCAAATCACTCAAAAATACACGCTTTGCAGAACATCACATTAATCGAGCTTTATCTTCTATAGAAAATTGGTTACAAGATCATGGTCTATCAATCTCAACCGATAAATCAAAAGTTATGGTATTTTGCAAATCCCACCAACAAGAAAACATAAATATTGAAATAGATAACAACAGAATTGCTCAGGTCGAAAAGCACAAAATTCTGGGCATCACCTTTGATAGGAAAATGACGTGGAAATTTCATGTAACTGACTTAATTAATAAATGTAATAAAATTTTAAATATTCTCAGATATTTGACGAAAGTTAGTTGGGGAGCTGATCCTAAAATTATGCTAACTATTCATAATGCATTAATCTCATCAAGAATCGAATATGGTCTAATGATCTATGGAAATACCAGTAAAAATAATATAAAGAAGATATCCAGTATTCAATACAAGTCACTTAGAATCTGCTTGGGTCTTATGAAATCATCTCCTACCAATGCTATTCTAGTAGAGGCAAATCAATATCCCTTGGACATAAAACAAAACCTTATAACCCTTAAATTTATTGTAAAACAACTAGGCATCAAATCAAATCCTATAATTAAAATAATGAAAATATTTGAACAAACGGTAACAAACATGCATTGCAACAAATGGAGAAATAGTATGTTATATAACTCTATTCGTGAGTCCTTGTTGCCACCGTTTAACCAAGTTATATCTTCAAGTAACCATCCTGCATTCAATATTCCACTCGAAAGTATATATGACAAGTATGAGATTTATCATAGTTATAGGTATTGAGAAAAAAGACAAAATTCATAGGTCTAATAATTCGAAATTCCTAGATATCATTAATGAGAAATGGCCTAACCATAAATTAATTTTTACTGAAGACTGAAGACAAGACATCGTTTGGCATATATATTCCTCACAAAAATATGACCAAGGGGGGAATAACCCACCCAAAATCCTCTATTCTTTCTGCAGAACTAATGGCAATATACTTTGCATTATTAATAATAAATGATGAACCAGATAGATATTTAATTTGCTCGGATTCAAAGAGCGCAATTACAGGTATGCATAATAACGAAATAAATACTAGTACTAATTATATATATCTTAAAATTAAAGAGACATGGTTTGAGCTTAAAAAGGAAAATTTTGAAATCATACTTTGCTGGATTCCAGGCCATTGTAATATAGAAGGTAATGATAAAGCAGATGAAGCAGCCAAAAATGCAAATATTAGATACAAAACAGACAAAATCCAAAATTTGGACCTGATTCCCCATATCAAAACTCTTATGAAAAACAAATTCCAGAATTTCTGGAATGAGACTTCAAACACTAGAGGTAAAAGACTTAAAGAAATTCAACCCTTTATTCAAATTAAACCTTGGTTCAGCACTTGTCAATTCCTCCCGAGGAAAATATATTCAGCAATAACTAGACTGAGAATTGGGCATTGTAGTTTACCAGATCACCTATGTAGAATCAAAATAAAGGAAAACAATCTTTGTGATTGTGGGAAAATAGGAGATATTAACCACTTCTTTTTCGAATGCGATAATAATAAACAAAACATTGATAACCTATATTCAAAGTTAATAAAATCAGGGCTCAAACCTCCATTCTCATATCAAATGATTCTAAGAGACTTAAATCATGACAAAATAAAAATGTTGAGTAAATTTATTGAAAAAAGTCTGATTACTATCTGAATACTGTATGGAAATTACTTAAACAATTTGATCTACTCTATTTTACTTCTATTATCTTTGTAGAATTGTGATGTTCTATGGGAACCTTGAATGTTATAAAACTCATCCATACTTTAACAAAGGGAATTAACATGTCAATCACCTTCCTAATCCTTAACATAAAGTAAATACATCCTATACCCGATCTGGTGGAATTGGCACCGCAAGGAGTCAGAAAACCAATAAAGACAACAGAAGAAGAAGAAGAAGAAGCATATCAGCATCTTCACGTATGACTCGATCACAATCACAGAAAGAAGACGAATGTTATATACAGGTTGTCCTGACAAATTAATGTTGAAATATTATTTCCCTGTTGAAAATACGATGCATACTGAGTGTTACTCCGAACTGATTGCACTGAAAAAAAAAAAAAAATGAATAGTAGAAGGGTCACTCAAGTTTATGTAAGGTTCAAGTGGACCGTTACAATTTATGCTGACTCAATAAAATCATTTATTGTTATCATTATTATTATTATATAGCCGTTTACGATGCGAAGGTAGTGTCGGTTCGAATCCGGCTATCGGCTGAGAATTTTTGTTTAAAATGTGTGATTCATGGCATGTATCCTGGCAGCACCTCGATGCCCTAGAAGTGTTTCGGATTCCACTTTAAGCTGTAGGTCCCGCTCTTCCTAACCCCGCTCAAGTTTCGACTTCTGGGTAGTTGGTTCCCAACTTTGAAGTAGCGATATTAAAATTTTAAATTTTTTTTACAAAATTTAATTTGTCAATTATTTCTGTCTCGAATTAATCAATTGATTTCATAATCATAATTTTTACTTTATTTACCTTACAACAAGTAACACTTCGTAAGGTTTCCTTTGTTTATTCAATACGAATATTGATATTTTCAAATCATATTATGTAGTCATTATTATTATTAGTTTATTATTAGACCCGATACGATGGTCACTATATGATGGAGAATGAAGTGCAAGGTTTCCTTAATCAAAATTTATTTTATATCAGGATACATATAAATACTGATTTCAATTGTTTGCCCTGATGAGCAAACAATATTCTATATTATAACATTCAACATAAAGCATACAATTAACATTGTTTTTAAAACCTAGTTAGTACAAAATTGAACCATTGAGCCACTGAGCACATGGTAACACATAAAGTACCACCTTCTTTAATTCCGTTATTCTCGACATTAAAAAAATAAAATAACAGCATTGAAGGTTTTTTCCTTCTTGAATCAACTGATTTATTTTTTGTAACTCAGAAAATATCCAGGGGGAAGAAACAAGTTTAAATATATGTTCCATTGAACAACTACCCTCAACATGAGAAATACCTTTCAATATTTCTCCAAATACAGGCATTTATAACTAATAGAGTAATCGATTTTGTATTCTTCATACAGAGTGTTTCAGGGTTGAGTTGCGTCGTTGCGTGACAGAAGCATAGGGGAGATTCCTCCCAACAAAATATGAAAAAAAGTTTAATATTGTCAAGTTGGGCAAATGAAATAGCATCACTCTTACTCTCGTTCATTTCAAGATCTTTATTCATAAATTAACTTAACCAAATTGAAAAACCCAGTACAACGTAATTTTGTTCAGGTCAGCTGAGTTCATATACTTTAGTTCCTGTAAAATTGCAAAGCGCTCACCTACAAAACCACCTAGGTAGGAAATACTCCTCGACTTAGGTTCTTCTGCCCATGACACAATGTAAGTACCAAAAAACCATTTCGTGTTTCTGTTGTGCACTCGTTTTCTGTTTGTTTTTGCTATTCCGCCTTTCTGCGTTTATGTTTCTTCTCGATGTAATAAAATGTATGTTATACTTTTGAAAAACCAATTCCCTTTCACAAATAGAGAGAAACTCAAAGTCATTACATATGAATTATTGCATAGATTTCTGGAGGATGTAATCCAATGTTTCGGCATGGCATATAGCCAAGAAAGTAGTTGTTTTTCTCTCACTAGTGTGGAAATGACTTCGAGTTTCTCTATTTGTGACCATTGCATTCCACTTTGTATTTGGCATTTTCCTAGTTGACAATTCTCTTTATTTTGAAAATGGGTTGGGTGATGAACTACTGAAAATCCTCTTGCCAAATAGCCAAGCGAGTACTCTTGAGTTGCCACATGTGGTGGAAGCAACGTCTGAGTTGCGACATGTGGTGGATACCCATCGGAGACATAGTTTAAAAAAATATCAAGTATTTTATTAATATCTTGAAAACGCTTGGGTCCAAATTGAATGAAATCTTTATGATTTAGTTACACCTTCATCAGATATTTATTGCAATTAGATTTGATCCAGAATTTCCAGGGGCGTACCCATCGAGTCACCTGTTATTTTTTCGGTTTCTTTTTGAATATTCAGATACACCCATTAGAAAATACAACATTCCTGTTTCTTTTTTTTTGTATCTTGCTACGTCTTCAAGAAAAACGGAATACCTCGGTATATTTCTGAACTTCATAAGAAAAAATGAAAATGCTTTTAAATATTATCCAGACATTTTTGCACATCAGCATTTATGAAAACAAAAACGACATGAAATTCAATACCCTCTATAAAAAGTATGTGATCTTCAAATTTTGCGAGACATATGTTTCCATGATATTAATGAAAAACTCTTTTTTCAACTTGGACACCTTATATCTCGGAAACTAAGCATTTTCGGCCACATGTTCATATGAACTTTTTTAAATATTTTATTCAGACGAATCTCGCTTAGGCTTTTGTTACCACAACTCTGAAACACCCTGTATAAGATTTTCGTTCCTCCTCGAAAGTATATGGAAACCCATTATATACTCGTATATAAGTTTTAGATGAAAGAAGCTTCTACAGGATTTTCTTCTTGTCAAATATACTAATAATTTGATGATTTAAACAATTATGTACCTTTGATAACATAGATACATATTTCTTAATACTCCTTGTAAAAATCCTTGTTAAGGCTGTTTTATATTTCTTACTATCGAGATTGAGTTTTTCAGGGGGTGGTACTTTATAATAACTCGATACGAGTTGTCCCATCAATATAATGTTTGTAAAACATTGTAAAGCTTACAATTTTCGACGCATATCAAAAATATCTATCCGAGAATAATTATAAAAATACCTTCTACATATAATATCTATATCTAGTTATGATTATGGAAGATCTAGATAATTCAATAAGTATTACCTTTTAAAACAAATGTCTTCCTTTTAGGGCAGGAAAAACACAACGATTTCGTCACTGATGTTTATAGCACAGCACGAGACAATGTAGAGGGTGACAAAAATTAGGGTCCTTTGATGCAAATTGCAAAATGACATATTTGTCACATTAAATACAGAGAGATCCTCGTCACATCTCACTCTAAAGTGTTTGTGAAACAGTAATATAGTTCCATCCTTATTCAATTCTGGGGATAAACACTATAGATTTCTAACATTTGTTGTTTTTTAGGTTATATTGAGGACATTGGCTATCATACGTAATTTCCACATGGAATTCCTGATTCAACTCTACATATTATATACAAATAATGATCAATGATTTTTCAACTCCAGCATAATCTTCGTGAGGCATTAAGCATAATTTTTTTTAAGTTTAATATGTTTTACCAAATGGGGCTGTTCTACTAAAATGCATTCAAAAACTTGTGGAGTGGATAAGTGGGCACAATGAGAATGTATATGAGATCTGGTATTAGTTAAACCTCGCATATTTCGCTGATGTATTTACCAATTTTTTCTCTTTACTTGCCATGTTCAAAGTTCATTGCATTTATCGGAAAGCTAACAAATTCAAAGGACCCCGCACGAAAATTGGCTCTCGGTCGAATTGGCTGAAATTAGTGAAATTTCACCATGTTATTGTGGGATGGCTCATTAGAAAAATATGTGAGTTTAAAAAGTTTTGTATGTTTAATTTCTGATATACAGGGTGTTCCAGTTTTTTGTAGCAGGACTTTAACAGCTTGAAGAAGACATTTTTTCAAGATGAAAATCTCATACAAACATATATGCGCGGGAGCTTCCTTTCCGATTCACAGGGTGTCAAATTTTCAGATTTTTTTAAATGTTTATTCAATTTTCTCCTACAATTTTCGGAATAATTGATTGAAATTTGGTACACCTAATACACTCCAAAAATTCAATATTTTAGCCTATTGAGCATTTTTGAATACCTACAGGGTGATAGACTTTCAGGGGTCGTACCTAATTTAACCTTGTTAAACTTTTTTGCGTGCCGTCTCTTCTTTCAATGGGACATGGATTCAGATTGTCCTTTCAATTTGGAAACTTTTTGCCCCCATGTAAATTTTTCGAAAACTGTATGGATCTCGAGATAAATGCCAAAAATAAATTACTTGTAATAAAACCGTTATTTCTCACACACTTATTTGACATTTCTTGAACATTTTATTGGAAAATAGAATGACCGAAAGCTTCCATACCAAATGAAATTCAGTTGCAAAATCAAATTGATTTTTTTGAACACCATTATAATTAAAACTAGAAAAAACAATGCATAAAAAAAATCTGAAACTTTGACACCCTGTAAATCGGCAACGAAGCTCCCACGCATATATGTTTGTATGAGATTTTCATCTTAAAAAAATGTCTTCTTCAAGCTGTTAAAGTCCTGCTACAAAAAACTGAAACACCCTGTATAAGCTGACAAAGTTCGTAATAACGTCGTATGGGGTAGGATTGACAAAGAAAAAACTGTTTTTTCAGTATAAATGAAACAAAATAAGGTAGAAAATGTATTGATTGGAACTCATAAACATGTCTAGTTATAATCACATAAATTTTAGTGAATCAGGGTGTATACGAGGCACGGTCAAAAAATTCATTTTTCGGAATAAAAATTCGTGCACTATTCCAAAACCAACAAGTTATATTTTGGTGGGATATTATAGTTTTAGTCTATTGTAGGCTTCGAAACCGTATTTTGATTCTTGATAACTATCTCTGTTCGAAATATGAATTTTTAGAATTTTGTGTTATACCCCTTTTTGGAAACAATTGACAGCTTGTTTTTGATCACAAAGAAAGGGATTGATTGATACTGTTTTTTTTATTTAGGCATATTCGCATCAACCTAGTGGTTATTAGCGAGTCGTACATGGTCATAATTTTGTTATCGATACATTTCATAAAGTTGATAATATTTGGAATATTACAGTTTCTGCCAATAACGGTATTGATATCTGGAGGGAAGTCACAGTTATTACGCTCCACCCAGTATTTTGGCATTCAGTGAAAATGTGTTCAACACTCAGCTTTGTTGTTGATTGAATGGAAGCTGAGGTAACTCACTAGCGAATTCAGTTGTTCAATATTGCAACATGAAAAATTGAAAAAAACTTTTTGCATATGATAGTCAACATATTCAAAATAGTGTGAGTAAAATGACGGAAGTATTTTCGATATATTCAATTGAAACATTTTAAATAATCTTCAACAAAATCTAACACACCTTGTATCTTAATGAGAAGCAATATTGAACAGCTGAATTCGCTAGTGAGTTACTTCAGCTTTCATTCAATCAACAGTATCAATCAATCCCTTTCTTTGTCATCAAAAACAAGCTGTCAATTGTTTTCCAAAAGGGGTATAACACGAAATTCAAGGAATTCATATCTCGAACAAAGATAGTTATCAAGAATCAAAATACGTTTTCGAAACCTACTATAGACTATAACTATAATGTCTCATCAAAATATAACTTGTTGGTTTTGGAATAGTGCTCGAATTTTTTTTTCCGAAAATGAATTTTTTGGCCGTGCCTCGTATACACCCTGATTCACTTTAGTTTATGTGATCATAACTAGACATGTATTCGAGTTCCGATTAACACATTTTCTAGCTTATTTTGTCTTATTTATACTAATGAAACAGTTTTTTTCTTCGTCAATCCTACCCCGATACGACGTTTTTACGAACTTTGTCGGCTTATATCTCTGAAACTAAACATACACAACTTTTCAAACTCACATATTTTTCTAATGAGCCATCCCACAATAACATAGTAAAATTTCAGCCAATTCGACCGAGAGCCAATTTACCGTGTTTTCGTGCGGGTTCCTTTGCCATCCAACTGGATACAGCCTAACGCAGCACATTTTACCATTGTTGTATTAAGATTAAGTACTAATTGAAATTTTGAATGTGACGTGACAGCAATTTCATGTCAGGGTCGCCAATACACAAAACCCAAAGTCACTAGACCATCAAAAGAGAGAGGAGCTATGATCTGTCCGTACCCTGTTAAGATGACAAATACGTCAATTTACATCAAGGAACAAAAATTGGACACTTTCAGTTAAATTATATCAAGGGACAAAAATTGGACATTTTCAAAGAGAAAATAGACGAAAACTGATGGCAGTGCCTGAGCATATCTAAACTTAATAGTTTCAGAGTTATTTGGTGTATTTTCCAAAATTTGTTGTGCCTAATTTTTTTCCTGCCAAATATTCTGTTCGTATGAAAACATGTTCAAAGCATTTCATGCCAAAAGTTCTAGTCTTCGATATAACATGAGTTTTCATCACTACCCTATTGACTTTGACAGATACCGGTAGGAACATTTGTAATATCTATTCCACTGCATCTTCCAAAGCCTACTTGTTCAAGGTGTGCGCTGCAAATCAGAATCTGTACCACACAAAAATTTGGTCAAATTGTTCGCCCTGTAACTTTTTCAAATCTTGTCCGATTTTGGTGAAATTTCGACCAAATTATATATTCATGTTTCGGAATGTTAGCCTGAATATTAGTTCCTAAAAAAAACCAATAACTTGATTATTTCACAGGGAAAAACAAGTTTCCCTTTCATCCCTAACTTCTTGACGTTCCCGTGGCAAAGGCGAGTGGTTAAACTTAGCTTCATTATGTTTTGGATTTAAGTGTGATCCCTCCTCAACACAATGCTTTTTGATTCACGTCAGTTGATAAAATGTCTCAAGTAATTTTGAAGAATGGCCTCGAATCCTCCTTGAAGGACGACTCGTAGCTCTTGAAGAGTATCTGACAAGGCCGGACGAAGACTAATGAGATTTTCTATAGGTTCTGAATTATTGTTAATAAAAATTTCAAAATTCCATACTTTCTTAAAACACTTGTATCATCTCTTAAAAAGGGGATTTTGACATGAAACTAGAACCATTGTGTTATGCAGGGATCACACTTCAATCCAAAGCATGATGAAACCAAGTTCAACCACTGAATTTTGCCATAGTGTTAAGAAGTAGAAGGTGAAAGAGTTACTTTGGTTTTCCATGTATAATAATCAAGTCATCAGCTTTTCACGGAGAATAATATTTAGGCTAACATTCTGGAACATAAATCCTACGATTTGATCAAAATTTTACAAAAATCGGACAAGGATTGAAAAAGTCACAGGGTGAACGTTTAGGCAATAGAAATGCTGTGTTCGTCATGAAAATTAAAATTATCCTTCTGGCACCGACAATAGTTTTCCTCTTTCTAGTTTGAAAATACGACTTTCCTATCAAAAGTGTTCAATTTGGGCCACCCTATACAACATACAGTGTCTCGTCTTGTGGAGCAAAATTACCTCTCATAGACTTAAAATCTCACCAACGACATATTCTCACATTTATTGTGATCATCAGGCAAAATCACATTTTCATTAAAAATTAAAAACGTATACTAGGAATTGATTACAGATAGAACGTCAGAAACTCTCTGGACATATCTACATGCATACATACACAATAAATATTCGAAGTTATTTATACCAGGACGAAAAATAAAACGTCGGGTTCAATAATTGTAAATAAATGTCAAGCGCAAAATACAAAATCTTTTTGTTCTTTCTATAGAGCTGCGCCTATTTTACAAAATTAGAAAAGGCTATCAATTATTTCACTAATGTTTTGTAAATATTTAAGCAGAAAATCATTATTCCTGCTTGCTACTAGGGGCGAAGAAGTATTCTTCTCTCATCAAATTGTTTGTTGAACAAAATTGTTGGCGTTCTTTACTAATATTTTTTCGCAAAAACAGAATTTACTCCAATTTTGAAACATGTATGATTCGAACATGTTGTTTGATATATCATTGCAATCAATAAGAAAAATACTCTCTACAAATACAAAAATCCAATATGGCACCCATAAGAGAAACCAAAGTTGAGTGTTGTACCTCTTCAATCAAAAACGCCTTGGCAAATACGGTAGCAGATTCAGATTCCTTGTAAAAGTGCCTCAAGAACATTCTAGTAAAAAACCTCTTGGTAGAGCTCGAAAAGAAGACATTCTGTATATTGGTAATAGATATCTCACCAGTTCTGCAATGTCATTCACGATTTATAGATCATGAAAATTTTTGCAAACCTACGGAAATCAGTGAGATCACTGACATTGCGATTTTTTTATATTATCTGAATAAGTCGGTTCAACATATCATTCTCATGCTTGGCAATTTTTTTTCATTCTCTGGTTTTACACTTCCTCGTAATGACAGGTTTGGAATAAGTCAAACAATGTTGGACTCCTTGAATTGATTCAGTAGAAGATTAAAATGGTATTAATCTTCTCCTGAAGATGCTAACATAGTTCGGGAAACACGTGTCGAGGCATTTAAAAAATCGGTATGGTTAGTGGTAAAACAGTGTAGTGTATTATCGTGCCATAGGTTCCAGTCTTCGATATATCGTTTCTACCTCATTAGTGTTGAATTATTGACTGCAATCATCATGTTCACAAAATGAATTTTGTTAGATATCTCGAAACCCAAGAAAAGTTATAAAAACACTGGAGTTAGAGAAAAGTGAGATGATTGATTTTTTCTTCCTTCAAAATATAGAAATTGGCTAGTGCCGTTCTCCAAAAAATGTTATATTCATTTTTTTCGAAGAAAATGTGAAATACCTATAACTCCCTGTATATTGATTCAATTGGTACATCTTTTCCATGGATATTCACTATAATAAATCGCCCTACGAATTTCAGAGCAGTACCTTTGTAGGATTCCAAAAAAATCTGTAAATAGAATTGTTCTCCATCGCCCTTTCACGGCTCAACGGTGCATTTTCGTATAGAAGTAAGTTGATTTAAATGTGCCTAATTTGATCTCTAGTATACCCTGTAGAATTTATAGTACGTTGTTTTGGGACACCTTGGATATTTGGAATCAGTAGAGAGCTTTACTGTTCAGGAAAATGAAATAGAGGGTGTTCCATTTAAAAAATACCAGTTTATGTAAAATTTTTGGGTTTAATATGAATTTTTGCATTTCTTAGTACTGAATTCTTAAAGCCTATAAGAAATACTTCATTTTTAATTTCTTCAAACCAATATTAATGAAGATAGTTATTGAGTGAAAAATAAACAATGTTAACTACATTGTTTGACGGAACAACACTATTTCCGTGTCATGAAGAAAAAACTTCATCAAAACTTGTTTCTGGCAACTGCCAACACCGATTGTTAGCTTATGAATTTTTCTTCACTGGGCCAGTCTACATCGTCGCCCCTAGCACACTTCCAAAACTCCCAACCAGACTCCCTCCCTAGTACGTAACTTACAAAATAAACCGCCATCATCATCTCCCCATTATATCTGCTATAGTGAATCCAGTCTTCCTACCAGCCGGCAGCGGCTGTGGCGGCGGCGGACTCGCCTCCCTCCCTCTATTCCCCCTCTCGCCCCTACTCAAATCCGTCACGTGACACACATCCCCGGTCTCCCCGCCCCCCTTCGACTGCCCCGCCTGCCCGAACATCCCTTCGGGCGGCTTGCCGAGCCCGACGAACGGCGCGCGCCTCACTTGGGCGGCCGCCGTGTGTGTGTGGGCAGGCACAGCCAGCGCGTGGGCACTCACACTCTGTGTGTGGACAGGCACAGCCAGCGCGTGGGCACTCACACTCTGTGTGTGGGCAGGCACAGCCAGCGCGTGGGCACTCACAGTCTGTGTGTGGGCAGGCAGCGTGTGCGCGGTAGGCGCGTGACTCCTGCCCGGGTCGTACGAGAACTTGAAGCGGTCCTGGTCGAAAGCGCGCTTCCTGAAAACGCTCAAAGATGCTGGGGGGGAGGGACTCGACGTTTGGGCGGGGGGTTTGTGGAGGTCGCGTCTGATGTGGATTTGGGGCAGGGGGGAGGGTTCCGCGTGGGCGTCCGGGTAGTCCTCTTGGCCCGGGTCGATTTCCGGGTCTTCGTCGAGGTCGTCGAGATCGTCGTCGTCTTCGAGGTCGAAGGGTTTATCGAGCGAAGGGCGCATCGAGTAGGCGGTGGAGGACGAGCAGGGTTCGTGGCACCTGGAAAGAGATGGGCAGATAGGTTAGAGAGATAGATAGATAATATTTATTTGTTATTCCTAATCGATTACTAAGATAGGCGAAGAACTTGTCGAGGTATACAGGGAAGGACACCGAGGTGCGTCTGAATAACCTGTTAAATAATATGAGTATTAATCATCCTGTGTAATATTCTAGACTATACAGGGTGTCCCGAAATTAGCCTGCCAAACTTCACCAGCGGCTTTTACTACCAAAAATAGAAAGAAAACTTTCAATGAACATGGGACGAGAAATGCCCCCCGAAAGGGGGCCCTTGATGATGATATTTCTTGAGTATTTCCGAAACTCCATGTAATAAAAAAATGCCCTTTGGTACAAGAACTGAAATTTCTATGCCCAATGCGGTGTAAATAAAATCATTTCAAAATTTCAATCAGGAGTGTATAATACAGGGTGGGACTATATTAAATATTGCTCCAAATTTTTTGTTTGCATATTTTTCGACAATTTAATCTCGGATTATGAAATTTCACACCTCTTTACAGAAAAGAGGATTCTTGTTCCGTGACGATCAGATGTATTGTTATCGAGTTGAAGCAATTCAAGAATATTGTAACATCTCAGATATTATGCATACCATTGCAATGAGGCGTAGTGAAAATAAAAAAAAAAAAATGCACAAAAATTGGAGTAGTTTCTTCATCATCATTTTCCTATTTCTTGCGCTTTTTTGAGATTGTTTGGTAGGAAGAAAGTACTTGATTTTTATAGCCACTATGATTTGAAAATTGGCAACGTTATGCATAAGATGTGAATGCATCAATATTTTTAAATCGATTTCACTCGAAAATGATCAATGCGGAACAAGAGCACTTATTTTTGTGAAATTGTGTGGATTTTTATAATCCGAGACTAAATTGTCAAAAAATATGAATACGAAAAAGTTTGAACAATATTTAATGTAGTCCCACCCTGTATTTCGCACTCCTGAATGAAACTCTGAAATGATTTTATGTTCACCGCATTGGGCATGAAAAGTTCAGTTCTTGTACCAAATTGCATCATTTTATCACGTGGCATTTCGGAAATATTCAAGAAATATCATCTTCAGGAGCCCCTTTCCAGGGGGCCGTAGCTCCCTTAGGAGACATTTCTTGACTCATTTTCATTGGAACTTTTCTTCCTATTTTTGGTCAAAGATGCTGCTGGTAAAGTTTGCCAGACTAATTTCGGGACACCCTGTATAGCACAAGGTGGTGTTCAATATGAAAACAATAGTTATTGTTGACAAATTATTCTCATGTCATTATTATGTGTGTCAGCTTAAATGTCACTGATGTCAGAATTAATTACTGAATGAAAAATAGAAAAGTGTCGCATCCAAATTTCTTTTTATCATAAATATACACTCACCGGCAAACAAACCGGCCACCAAAAATGTAGCCAAATTGTTCGCCATGCAACTTTTTTAATTCTTGTCCGATTTAGGTGAAATTTCGACCAAATCGTATATAGGTCGCGTGCACGATGACCGACCCTGGAGGCAAAATATTGAAACACAACCTCATTCTTCTGTGAATTATTGAAACACAACCTCACTTTTTTATTCGGTTACAGAGGAATCAAATCAAAGGATTGAAATAGTTTTTCACAATATTTTGGCGTATGAATCGTGTTTTTTGCGCTTATCATTAATTAGAGTATGCCTTCGCATTGTGCTGTTGTACAATGCACAAAAAATGCAACAAGAGGCTAAAGAATATGATTTTTCAGGTAAATAGTAATCTCACATAGTTATCATTATGAAATGTTGTCATTCCTTATTAAAATTCCTTCTGTCTTCTGCCACTTCTGCAATACAAGCTAATACTGTTAATAGATTGAAAATGTCTGCAACACACACGATCGTCAGCATGTCAGACCAGTTCCCGATTGATTGCATGAATCCAATGTTCTTGCATTATTTTAGAAATTTCAGGTGTATTTCTATTAGCTCCTACGGCAGAAGGAATTCCGATGAGAAATCAGAGAAATAACCAAATTTCAAAAATGAAAACTATATGTGAGTGACTATAGTAGGTACTTACTTTTAAATCATAATGTACCATCCGGATTCCTTCATCTTCCGCTGCAGTTTTTGTGCATTTTACAACAGCACAGTGTGATGGCATGAGCGAATTGATGAATAGCGGAAAAATATGATTCGTATACCAAAATAATTGTGAAAAACTATATCGATCATTTGTGAACAAATGAGAAAAGTGAGGTTGTGTTTCAATGTTGTGCCTCCAGCGTCGGTCATCTGACAGTTCTTGCACGCAACCCATTCATGTTTCGGAATGTTAACCTGAATATCAGGTCCTAAAATAGCTGATGGCTTGATCATTTCACAAACGATCAAATTTCAACAAAATTCTCACACACGACGTGTTTCGCACACAGTCGTCAGGTGGATATACTGGTACAATGAAATGTCGTGTTTTCACATTTTACATGGATTTCCATCCATCAAGTAACAAGAAACAATTTTAAAAAAGAATCAATTAAAAAAAAGTAACTCTTTCACCCTTAACTCCTTAACGTCCCCGTGACAAAGGTGAGTGAGTTTAATTTAGCTTCATTATGTTTTGGATTGAAGTGTGATCCATTCTTAACACAATAGTTTTTGATTCACGTCAATAACCACTGTTCAAGAGAAGATAATAAAAGTATTTTGAGAAATTATGGATTTTTCAAATTTCTATTAACAATAATTCAGAACCATGCTCTAATTCTGCTTCATCATGTTTTGAATTGAAGTGCCATCCTTTTTCGTCCTTTCTTAACACAATATGCTCCTAGATTTACGTCAATATCTTCTTTGTAAGAGAATATACAAGTGCTTCGAGAAAGTATGGAGATTTTTATTTTTATTATAACAATGATTCAGAACCTACAGAGTATCTTAGGGATGAACACCAGAGGCTCATTTGCCTTCGTCCGGCCTTGTCAGAGATACTTTAAGAGCTACGATCCGCCCTTCAAGGAGAATTTCAGGCGATTCTTCAAGACGGCCACGGCGATTGAATGCTGTAATTCAAACTCAAGGATGACATACTCGTTATTAGTTATTGAGTACATGTCTGATTTTGTTTGTTTTTTAAGGTTTTTTTCCGGTAAAAGTGCTAAAAAAGGTAGAAATGAATAATAACAAATCTTCAAGTTGAATAAGTTCATGAAGGTTCTGAATATTATTAATTAAAATTGCAAATTGCCATACTTTCTCAAAACACTCGTATCTTCTCTTAAATATAAGATATTGACTTGAATCAAAAAGAAGAAGAAGGAAAGAAAAAATATCATGATAGCATGTTTCATTCGGATCAAAAGTGACTTTGTTCAACTCGCAAATTTTGCTTTCGCTCGATTTAGCATCTGTTTTCATCAAATTACGAAAATGTTCATATTGGTTTTTCTAGAAATTTGAACTATCTATCGGCTGATGATGGGCTTATAATGGCCTGAAACATGTACCTTCACGAATGATCTTTGAACATTTTTAATTAAAGTTTAGGAGATGCCTTTGGGTTTTTCATCTTAAACTATGAGTTACCATGGACTTCTTTCAATGATTAATAATTGGAAAGTAATTGAATTGAATCAGTGGAAGGCAAAATAACCACAA
This sequence comes from Phaedon cochleariae, assembly GCA_918026855.4. Classification (NCBI taxonomy): domain Eukaryota; kingdom Metazoa; phylum Arthropoda; class Insecta; order Coleoptera; family Chrysomelidae; genus Phaedon; species Phaedon cochleariae. Next base: position 9,354,424 of record OU896719.1, on the reverse strand, counting down.
CCTTCTGTAGTGCACTACTGGATAATGTCCGGAATTAAATTATATACCGAACTCGAATACAAAATATTCCACTTTTCTTGAGTCATTGTGAAAAAACATTTTTCATTTCTCAACTTCCAAACCCTGTATGTCGGGATACCTCAGTAAAATCATGAGGACTATTACCTATCGAGCGTTGTCGTTCGAATTTCGAAACACCCTGTATAACAGGGTGATTCATTGAGAATGGGAAATCTCTGAACTACAGATAGTAAACACTAAAATATCAAGATTCAGCCCAAAATGCCTAATAAGAATGTTGCTGGTTCAGGAGATACAGGGTGTTCTTGGGGGAGATTCTGATTTAAAATGTCTCAATAACTTCTAAAGTTTCAACAGCATGAACATGAAAATTTGTAGTTTCAGGTTTTCTGACATGGGAAATACGAATTTGTATCATATCTTCTTTACCCATTGAATGATGATCAGAATAAGTGAAAAATCTGAAAGCCTGTTCCTACTCTTTCTCAAATTGTCTTGCACTAACGGGTTTTGCATCTGTTTTTACGTTATTCGCTCTTGAAGAGATTTGTATTCCACTTATAACATTTTGATAATTTTAAATCCTCCGGAAATGGCACTAATTTTTTTATTTTAACTGGGACACCCGGTATATTTTTACTTATTTAGATAGAGAATGACATTGTGACTATAAGGACACCCCATTTGCAACTTTTGAAGGTGTATGATATTGACTGGCTCACTCTTACAGGGAATGAGAACGAATCAGTGTCATACAATGTTGTGAATAATGTTCATAAATGCTATAATTTGTCATTCTAATTTCAAACAATCTAATATACAGGGTGTCGAGATATTAGCCTGCCAAACTTCACTAGCGGCTTCTTCGACCAAAAATAGGAAGCAAAGTCCAATGAACATGGGTCGAAAGTCTCCCAAGGGAGCTACGGCCCCCTGGAAGGGGGCTCCTGAAGATGATATTTCTTGAATATTTGCGAAACGCCATGTGATAAAATGATGCAATTTGGTACAAGAACTGAACTTTCCATCAGACTTGGGTCGAATACTGAAATCCAGTATTTGAATAGGAATCCTGAATACTGTACTCTGAATTGTATTCGAATACTCAAGATTCGAATACAAAGAAAAAAAAAGTATTCGAATACCGATGTATTCGAATACCTGGATTCATTCACATATGAATATTCCAACTGAAAAAAAAAAACATTTGTGCACATAAAGCTCGTTTATATTAATTAATGTAGTTAATTTATAAAAATATATTAAACAAAATAGAAAATATATTAAATAAAACTTCATAAATATTTTTTTGATCCAAAGTGCCACGATGAGGTTGAGGTAACACAAAATAATTGTTTAGCAAGATAATAATGGAAAATTATCTCAAATAATGAATAAAACTTGAAATAAAATTCATTCCATTACAAATAAAACACAGGAAATAATAAAATATATATGATCGACCAATAATATAATATAGCGACGGCTCCGTTTAAGCGTAACGCAATATTCATAGAAATAATCAAAAGTATCCGAAAACAGGATTCGAATACCGGGATTCGAATACAAAGTGGGTATTTGAATACTGGGATTCAAAAACGGTATTCAGAATCCAGAATACCGAGTACTGACCAAAAAAGTATTCAGTTGAATACCGAATACCAAATACACAAATGTATTCGAATAGTATTCGAATACCAGCCAAATGTATTCTGAATAGGATTCAGAATACTGGGTATTCGAATACTGCACAAGTCTGCTTTCCATGCCCAATGTGGTGAACACAAAACCATTTCAGAGTTTCATTCAGGAGTGTAAATATTGCTCAAACTTTTTCGTACGCATATTTTTTGACAATTCAGTCTCGGATTATAAAAATCCACACTATTCCACAAAAATAAGTGCCCTTGTTCCGCATTGATCAGATGTATCATTTTCGATTTAAAAATATTGATGCACTCACATCTTATGCATAACGTTGCCAATTTTCAAATCATAGTGGCCATAAA
>OU896719.1:9241918-9351894 GCA_918026855.4 Phaedon cochleariae | reverse complement strand
TCCAAGGACAACGAGATTCTAGATAGAATAAAAAGTTTGGCTGCAGCTCATTTGCCTGAGGGATGGAAGGACTGGAGGGCGGTGATTTCTACAAGAGAGGAATTATTGGGAAAGGAACTTGACCCGCAAATTCTCAATAAACTACGTTTTGCTTTGCCTACGGTGGGCTTAGCTCAAGCTTTCAGTCCGCATGCGCCAAATTTGCCTGAACGAGTCTACCGAGATATGAAGGTCAGAATGCTGTCGTGGCCCTTTTGCGTTGGCCTCATCATAGGTCCACCTTCCTTAGCCGCTAGAGTGAGGGGTTCGGCCGTACAGAATGAGACCGTGTTGGCTGCTCTAGGCGCCATGAAGCCTCTGATGTTATCAAGGGAAAGAGCGTCGGCTCAGCTGGCCAGCAATATGTCAGATGAGTCAGATGAATCCATGGAATCCCCTTCAAAAAGAGCAAGAAGAGAGTCTCGCATTGACAGATTGGAAAGGAGCAATCGTGAAATGAAAGAGCTCCTAGAGACTATGGCGAATAAATTTGAAGGCGCGAATGACGAAAGGGGTGACGAGGAGGATAACTGTTCTGAGGTTTCAAGCTCCTATATTGACCAAGAAGACGAGGAGAATATACCTCCATCAGAGAGACTTATGCCGGATCAGGACAACGCATCCTGGGTAGCTCCGGAATTTTTCAGCGAGAAGACTAATACATCAAACTTCGATTTTTTACCAAGGACACGTGAACAGGAACCTTTGATAGCTTCTGCTAAACCGCATATTGCAGAGCAAGGCATGGACTGTCAGAGATTTGGAATGAAATCCTTCAATAAGATTCGTTATTCTGATGTTCAAAAAAGATTACAAGCTATTCCCGTTTTTGGTCCATTAAGTGTAAATCATCAGCTGAGACATTCGTTTCCTCTATCTTCATCTCAGGAACAAATGGCTAAGATAGATGGTATGTTGGGTACAATTTCTCATGGGCTTCTTCTTCAAAGGGAGGCTTTCTCGCAGGCGATAGACTCTCTCTCTTCAAAGCATCCTTCCCTGAAAGACGATATGCTGGAATGTTTTCTATCACCGAGTTCACATTTTCGAAATCATTCTGATGACCTATTACAGTACGTATGTGGTAAAAGAGCAGAGGCTATTGAACAAAGAAGAAATAACTTTAAGCCACGTAATGAGTACATTGCTTCACTTATGGAGGGCATACCTCCCTCTGGTTCTCACCTTTTTGCAGAGGAACCTTTCGCAGAGCTCTACAAACAACATGGAGGGACCATTGGTAGCCTTACTCGTCACCGCGATAAGGCACAAAGGAGCCAGCCAACTACCTTCAGAAATAGGGAATATTATCCAAAAGCTGGTTCATCAAAGAATAGAACATTCAATCAGAAACAACCATCTAAAGGAGGTTGGAAGCCATCTGCTCAGGGTAGTCGTAAACGTAGTCATTCCAATGACGATTCTTCAAAAAAGAAGTTCAAATCTATCCGATTCAAACGCCCCTGACTCTACAAAGCTAGAAGGGGGTCGATTGGGGTCTTTCATCGAAGAATGGGAGAAGGTGGGGGCACCAAGAAGTATAAGGAGTGTGTTGAGTGGTTACTCCATCCCATTTGTGTCGAGGCCGAGACTGACCCCACTAACTCCAAACAATTTCGCAACCCTTGGCATGAATCAAGAAATAAAAAAGTTGGTCGAACAAAAAGTTCTAGAAAAGTCGACATTCCAGGCAGGGTATCTGTCAAAAATGTTTACAGTTCCGAAGTCGGACGGCAGTCTCAGGCCTATTTTCAACCTACGAGGCTTAAACAAATATCTCTGCCCCAAGAAATTCCGTCTTCTCAACCATTTCAAAGTTCCCAGCTTCCTTCAAAAAGGAGACTTCATGGTGAAGATAGACATATCTCAGGCGTATTTTCACATACCGATCAAAAACGAGCATCGGAAGTTCCTCTCGATATCCCACGAAGGAGATGTTTATCAGATGACATGCCTCCCGTTTGGTCTATCAAGTGCCCCGTTAGCCTTTGCGAGAGTGTCAAACTGGTTAGCAAATCAGTTGAGGTCTCAAGGCATGAGGATAATTGTTTATCTGGACGACTTCCTCATGGCTCACCAGGATGCTCAACAGCTTTATCACCAGTTGGTAGAGGCAATTTCATTTCTCGAAAGGTTGGGATGGATAATAAATAAGGAAAAGTCTTTAGCATTGCCACAAACAGAAGTGGAGTACCTAGGAATTTGCTGGAATACTCTGAACAACACGAAGTTTCTTCCTCGAAAGAAACAATTGTCAATCAGGAAAGATCTGAAGGTTATTCTAGAAAATCGGCGATGGAGTTGGGATCTAGCAAAACGCCTGCTGGGAAAATTGAGTTTCGCTTCATTTGTGATCCCCTTGGGCAGGCTTCACTCCCGATACATTCAAAGAGCGAGTCTTGCTTTGCCAGCTCGATTACCTCGAAAACTCATTGCAGTACCGTTGATAGTCGTAGAGGAATGCCGATGGTGGTCCAAGAATTTGGAAATGACGTCCCCTTTATTTCCCAGAGATCCGGAAATTTTTCTGACTACAGATGCCTCGAACACTGGATGGGGAGCGCAAGTGGGAAGCAAAATTATCAGTCGAAGATGGTCGCCAATTCAACAATCGTGGCACATAAACAAGAAGGAACTATATTCGGTTTATGCGGCAATTCGTCTGAGTTGGAAAGAACTAAAAGGAAAATCTGTCCTGATACAGTCCGACAACAGGACAGTTATATCCTATATCAGGAACCAAGGAGGGACAAGGTCTCTCAAACTATTGGAGATTTCATCGAAACTTCTCATATTTGCTCACAGACAGCAAATTGCTCTGACCGCTTGTTTCATCCCAGGAGTTTACAACGAAATTGCGGACAGTCTATCACGAGAGAAAGCAATGGCGGATTGGCATATTTCAACCAGTGTGCGTCACCACATATTTCAGAAGTGGGGAATACCTCAGATAGATCTTTTCTCGTCAAAGGACTCGAAGGTTGTACCAAGGTATGTCTCCAGAGATGTGAGAGATCATCTAGCAATATTCACCGACGCATTCAGCAGGACTTGGAACTTCAAACTAGCTTGGATCTTCCCTCCTCCGTCTCTCATCCCGCGAGTCCTTCACCATCTCAACTCGGCGAAAGGAACATACATTCTCATAGTTCCCAGGTGGGAGAAAGTATTTTGGAGGGCAGATCTCAAAGCCCGTGCCTTAGCCCCTCCGTTTCAAATCCGGAACCTTCAGCATCATCTACTGGATGCAAGGACAGGGAAATCGCTTCCCAATGCTCAAAATCTACATTTGGAGGTTTGGAAGGTACGGGGTGGGCCAGGTTTACCAGTGATTGGCATGAAGAAGATATCAACCTATTACATAAATCGTGGAGATACTCGACATTGAAAACATATTCTGCTCCTTGGAGAGGCTGGATATTATGGGCAAATCAGAATAACGTGGAGACCAATGACCCTGATCCAGGGGATGTCGCCAGATATCTTGGTTATTTGCATAGAATCAAAGGTTTATCTCCAGCCACTATAAAAGTGCACAAATCAGTGATATCCACCATGGCTAACCCCGAGAAGAATAACTATGTATCAAGCCACCCTTTGGTAAGGCATATGATGAAGGCCATAGATATCAGTAGACCGCCATCTAATAAGAAGATGATATGGGATGTAAATAAACTCATCTCATGGATCCGAAGAGAACCGAAAGTTCAGTCCAGTCTTTTCCAAGTTTCAAGGCGTTTGGCACTGATTTTGTTGTTAGCTTCAGGTCGCAGAATACATGATCTAACTCTTCTGCGTATCGATAATGATAAAATATGTATCGAAAAAGATTGTATATCCTTCTGGCCAGTCTTTGGTTCCAAGACTGACAGATCTTCTCACAGACAGTCGGTGTGGAGGTTATCTAGGTGTTCAGAAAGAGCACTTGATCCAGTATTTTGGACGAATAATCTCATCAGCTTATCAGCGAAACGTCGAGAGTGTAAGACAAACCTTCACGATCTCTTCATTAGTACTAGGGGAAAGGTTGCGCCTGCATCGAGAACAATGATAGCTGGATGGATCAAAACAGCATTCAAGGAAGCGGGAATTGAATACTCTCCAGGAAGCATTCGTTCAGCAGTAGCTTCATCTAGGTTCGAGAACGAAATACCCTTGGATATAGTCCTGAAGAAAGGAAATTGGAATGGAACGGACAATTTCTTCAAGCATTACTATAAAGAGATAGAAAGAGCCAGTTTCACAAAACCAGCATTAATTTGCGAAACCTTCTCCACAATTTGATTTTGTGTTACAATGCTCAAATTTTCCAAAGAATGTACCTGTTCACGTGATCTCTTCAATTTTATTTTGGGTATCGAATGCCGATTTAGTTTATGGTACCTTTCAAGAGTATCTGTTCATTTAGTATAGGGTAATGAATTCTTTATGTTACCACAGGCTAGATATTTTGAGCCATGAGTTGTTTCCTACAGGTTCACATTTAACTTAGTGTTATACTATTTCCAATAAATGACACATTGTTTCTCAGTAATATTTTCTTTGGATGCAGAGCAGAAAGGATCTCTTATTTAATATCTATAATCACAGTACGCATTTCCGCGTCGTCAGAATCCAAACACTTCTCATAAGGGGTCAAGCCGACGGCACAGACATGAAATATAAAACGTTTTTCCCCCGAAGGGTAAAAAACGATATATTTCAGGTCTTGCCTAGGCTTGACCCCAGTAATTTCTTGACGACTTTCTATAAAAGAGTACTAACAAATCCCCGCGGCACAGGACAGGTAAGTCAGGAGAAACAGATGACAGCCTGACGCGGGGCTGACGTGACGCGGAATAAACATGGAACAGGCGTGAAAGAGTGACGTACTGGAAGGAAAATGGGAGATGTAATCTCATAAGGGGTCAAGCCTAGGCAAGACCTGAAATATATCGTTTTTTACCCTTCGGGGGAAAAACGTTTTATATTTTTATTTTAACCAAAACATCCACATCAACAGGTTAGGTTATCATGAAATTGCCGCCATGACATGTCATGTGCGCAAGAGCATATTGCACATCATCGCAAAAATTGCAAATGGCTTCAGTAGAAACCAAAAAGGCCTGAAAAGAATATCACGTTGATCGATGTGTTTTCTTATACTTTTATAATTGTGTGAACATTATCAAATGACTCAAAATTAACCTTATATCATATTGTACATACCTATAGGTTTTAATCGGCCTATTTCCAATATAATTGGCATTTCGAAATAATGTAAAAATTTACTTGTTGCTCTGCCAAGCGCCAGTCGAGAGAGAGAGCGATCTCCGTCAATCTTGCTCGAATTTCGGCGGGGTCAAGATTACACCGTCGAACGTCGAACTTAGACACAGAACACTAAGAAATCAGAGCGCTGGGTCTAATTGAGTGCTATGTAAATTGGCCTTATCTAGTGACTTTGTATTTAACGTGACATCGATTGTCCACACTGTTTTAATAACACAGGTGAGGCAATCATATCGAAGTGAATTCTCTATGTTGATATTTTAATTGTTATAAATAGAAGAAGAAGTCTTGAGTTTGTAGACAAAAATAAGAATAAGATAAACACATCCACAAGTGAAACTCTTAGCAGGGAAGCATATCAGGATTCTTGCGGTGAACGTCGTATGGTGCACATCAGCCTTCTGACAGCGTCAAGAAAAAAACACCTATCCATATTATAATCCATTATAATTCCAGGTAGAATTAACAGTCACGTAAGTGTATGTGATTGTCTTTTCATTCTCTTCATTCTTTTCGAGGAATTTTCATACAAGTATTATAATTATATCTTTATTTTTTTTTCATTTTGATATTGGAACAAAAATAGTTTTTTAAATCCTTGTGAGTTGAAATGGGGGATAATACCCCCGGTGACCCCGGGGGGTCCTTTTTCTGATGAAGATATTATATCTGTCTATAAAAATCTTATAAATAGATCGCCATCCACAAAAGAAGCGGTTAATCTGTTATTCAATTTTGCATACGCTAAGGAATTTGATTCACAGAAGTGTAAGGATTTGATACTAAACATTAACATTAATGAGGATTTTACGTCCGAATTCAATGAAGTTATAAGGGAAGGATTCTTCATTAATGACGAAAATGATCTCAAGGTCAAGTGTCCAGCTAAGGTAAACATCTTATCGGACTTGGTCATACAAAAAGCATACAACAATATTTCAGAAAAAAAGAACAAAAAACATAACTCTCTAGATAAAATTAATTCTGTTACTAGGGAAGGTGAACGCATTAAAATAGATATAGTTCCAGATAAATCTCAATCAGACAAAAATAATGATATGGAAATAGCTTCCCCTGGAAGTGAGGAAATACATATAGATAAACAATTTTTGGAAAATAGATTTGAAACTTCAGACCGAGGTCCATATAGTATATACATCGAATCATTAGATAAAAATATTGGCTTTCTATCTAGTTTAGCAGTGGGAAAAATCTTTCATATAAGCAAACAATATAATCCAACTTCAATTGATAGAAGAGGCAAAAACAGATTGATGCTAACATTTAAAAAAATGGATGAGGCTAACAAATTGCTAGATGATAATCATTTTCTATCTACTAATAAATTTAGAGCTTCAATTCCTAATAATATGGTTACATCTAAAGCAATAGTTAAAGATATTGACTTGGACCTTACAGAAGAAGAAATTCTAGATAATATTAGAACAATAGATAACAAAAAAGTAATTCATGTTAGAAGATTAAATAAGAAAGTAATAACAGATTCAGGTATCCAATATAAGGATATCCCAGTCATTCTTATTACTTTCCGAGGAAAATGTATACCAAACAGAGTGTTTATATACTCTTGCTCATTTGAAACATTAAATTATTATGCACCGGTGATACAATGTCATCAATGTTTGCGATATGGACATACAAAAAATCAGTGCAGAGGAAAAGTACGATGCCCAAAATGTGGAGAAAATCATGGTATTGAGAAATGTAAAGAACAAGAAATGTCATGTATATTTTGTGGAGGAGATCATCTCACTAGCGAGCCAGATAAATCAGTGAAAAATGGAATTTGTCCAGAATTTCATAGGCAGAAAAGAATCAAAGAAATAATAGCAGAAAGAAATATAACCTTTTTCGAAGCATCTAAGATTATTCCGATGATAGATAATAATAAGAGAGATGAGCAAAATAGTCAATTTAATTTCAATGTAAACAATTTTCCACAATTACCTAATGATGATACAACTTTTTACCAATCTATAAATGAAAATACTCCCTCTCGGGTAAAAACTCCGCAAGGATACAATAAAATAACAAGAATAAAATCCAATACTTCCTCTAATCATAATACTCATAGCAAAGATAAAAACTATAGGGAAAGAATTTCTGGAATGAGTCAACAACACAGAGATTGTCTCATTAGTCCTGATGGCCAAATAAGGTCGTCTCCCTCTGTGATTCCTATCAATGAATTATCTAGAGGATTACCTCCACCAATAAGTTATACAAAACAAAAAATTAGAGATGATATTAGCAACATCTACTTCAAATACCCCGAACTCTTTCTTGAACTTATTAAGGAATTCGTTCCACCTACTGACAATTTTGATTCAACAGAACTTGGAGAGAAAGCTTCTTCATGGTAAAGCTGAGTATACTCAACTGGAACATGAGAAGCTTTCATGCCAATAAAGCCAATTTATGTAACTTACTTGAAACTATTCAGACAGACATAGTCTGTTTAACTGAAACTTGGTTAAAACCTAATCAATACATATCAGTTAAAGGATATAAATCATTAAATCATTACAGAGACGATGGAAAAGGTGGTGCTGGGTTTTTGATCAAAAATAATATCAAATTTAATAAGTTAAATATCCAATTTCAAATCCCTCATAGAGTAAATATAATGGGAATTAAAATCAAAGATATAGACATTTTTTCTATATATATACCTCCTGATATTTCTGTTCCAGAAAATTTCTGGACAAATCTTACTGATAATCAGAAATTTATTCTATGTGGAGACTTCAACTGTCACCACAAAAGTTGGGGAAATTCTATTAATAATAGAGGAGGAATTGAGCTTAATTCTGCCATAGATGATGGTAATATGATTATCATAAATGATCTTCACCCCACATTGCTTTCCAGTCAATCAAAAAGTGTTATTGACCTCATTATCATCTCTGCAAATTTATTAAATGATGTGAACTTTTGCAATACAGTAAATGACACATATGGATCAGACCATTTCCCAATTCATACAGAAATAATGATAGATAATTGCATAGATAAAAACCATATAATAAATAATGACGATAGAAACATAAGATACAATTATAAGAAAACCAATTGGTTAGACTATGAGAGCAACATAGATACTTTGGATATTGAATCATATGAAGATTTAGTTCAGGCAATGAGATGGAGTCTTTCACAGAACACCCCAACTATAAATTCTAACAATAGAAACAATTATATGATGAAACCGCCTTGGTGGGATGAGGAATGCTTAGACGCTATAAAAAAGAGGTCAGCAAGCTTCAAAAAGTATAAACTAAATTCTAATATTGAAAACTTTATAGAAATCAAAAAAGAAATAGCTAAATCCAGGAAAATATTCAAAAATAAAAAAAAGAAAGCATTCAAAAAATTCACAGAGTCTTTATCCAGAGAAAGTGACATCTCTGATGTATGGCGTAACATCAAAAAATTCTCTAGGCCATTTAATTTTGAACCTAATAATCATGATAATGATATAGACAACAGGACTTTAGTAGAATCACTATTAGATAAATTCTGCCCTGCTGATATACAGAGACCTCCTCCTGAGGTAGACAGAATTCAGATTAATAGGGACATTAGTTATACCTTTACAGAAAGAGAAGTTAGATGTATTATAGGAAAACTAAAAGCTACATCACCTGGAAAAGACGAAATCACATATAAGATGATTGAACATTTACCAAAAAAGGCGTTCAAATGGTTAGTAAATTTCTACAATGACATATGGTTAAATGGTGTAGAAACGCCTAAAGAATGGAATGATGTTATCCTTATCCCTATATTAAAACCTGGGAAAAATCCGAATGATTTTAATAGTTATAGGCCAATTGCTCTGACATCATGCTTAAAGAAAACATTTGAACACCTCATCAAATACCGTTTGGACTGGTGGTTAGAGCATAATACAATACTTCCTGACAATCAATTCGGATTTAGAAAGGGAAAGGGTACTATAGAAGCACTGTTTCACTTATATGCTGATATTTTGATAAGTTTTCTGAAAAAAGAAAAAACTTTAGCTGTATTTCTGGACATCAAATCGGCATATGATAATGTTATCCCGGAAATATTAATTAAAAATCTACTAGATATAGGAATAAATAGAAATGTGGTCAAGATAATTTTTGAATTGATAAAAGAAAAAAATATTTATATTAGAGACAAAAATCACAAAATCTGGGGCCCAAGGAAATGCTATAAGGGCATTTTACAGGGTTCAGTGTTGAGTCCAATTTTATTCAATTTATACACTATATCCCTATGGGACGCAATAACTCCACATTGCAAATATATCCAATATGCAGATGATAATATAACTATTTTCAAATCACTCAAAAATACACGCTTTGCAGAACATCACATTAATCGAGCTTTATCTTCTATAGAAAATTGGTTACAAGATCATGGTCTATCAATCTCAACCGATAAATCAAAAGTTATGGTATTTTCCAAATCCCACCAACAAGAAAACATAAATATTGAAATAGATAACAACAGAATTGCTCAGGTCGAAAAGCACAAAATTCTGGGCATCACCTTTGATAGGAAAATGACGTGGAAATTTCATGTAACTGACTTAATTAATAAATGTAATAAAATTTTAAATATTCTCAGATATTTGACGAAAGTTAGTTGGGGAGCTGATCCTAAAATTATGCTAACTATTCATAATGCATTAATCTCATCAAGAATCGAATATGGTCTAATGATCTATGGAAATACCAGTAAAAATAATATAAAGAAGATATCCAGTATTCAATACAAGTCACTTAGAATCTGCTTGGGTCTTATGAAATCATCTCCTACCAATGCTATTCTAGTAGAGGCAAATCAATATCCCTTGGACATAAAACAAAACCTTATAACCCTTAAATTTATTGTAAAACAACTAGGCATCAAATCAAATCCTATAATTAAAATAATGAAAATATTTGAACAAACGGTAACAAACATGCATTGCAACAAATGGAGAAATAGTATGTTATATAACTCTATTCGTGAGTCCTTGTTGCCACCGTTTAACCAAGTTATATCTTCAAGTAACCATCCTGCATTCAATATTCCACTCGAAAGTATATATGACAAGTATGAGATTTATCATAGTATAGGTATTGAGAAAAAAGACAAAATTCATAGGTCTAATAATTCGAAATTCCTAGATATCATTAATGAGAAATGGCCTAACCATAAATTAATTTTCACTGAAGACTGAAGACAAGACATCGTTTGGCATATATATTCCTCACAAAAATATGACCAAGGGGGGAATAACCCACCCAAAATCCTCTATTCTTTCTGCAGAACTAATGGCAATATACTTTGCATTATTAATAATAAATGATGAACCAGATAGATATTTAATTTGCTCGGATTCAAAGAGCGCAATTACAGGTATGCATAATAACGAAATAAATACTAGTACTAATTATATATATCTTAAAATTAAAGAGACATGGTTTGAGCTTAAAAAGGAAAATTTTGAAATCATACTTTGCTGGATTCCAGGCCATTGTAATATAGAAGGTAATGATAAAGCAGATGAAGCAGCCAAAAATGCAAATATTAGATACAAAACAGACAAAATCCAAAATTTGGACCTGATTCCCCATATCAAAACTCTTATGAAAAACAAATTCCAGAATTTCTGGAATGAGACTTCAAACACTAGAGGTAAAAGACTTAAAGAAATTCAACCCCTTATTCAAATTAAACCTTGGTTCAGCATTTGTCAATTCCTCCCGAGGAAAATATATTCAGCAATAAATAGACTGAGAATTGGGCATTGTAGTTTACCAGATCACCTATGTAGAATCAAAATAAAGGAAAACAATCTTTGTGATTGTGGGAAAATAGGAGATATTAACCACTTCTTTTTCGAATGCGATAATAATAAACAAAACATTGATAACCTATATTCAAAGTTAATAAAATCAGGGCTCAAACCTCCATTCTCATATCAAATGATTCTAAGAGACTTAAATCATGACAAAATAAAAATGTTGAGTAAATTTATTGAAAAAAGTCTGATTACTATCTGAATACTGTATGGAAATTACTGGAACAATTTGATCTACTCTATTTTACTTCTATTATCTTTGTAGAAGTGTGATGTTCTATGGGAACCTTGAATGTTATAAAACTCATCCATACTTTAACAAAGGGAATTAACATGTCAATCACCTTCCTAATCCTTAACATAAAGTAAATACATCCTATACCCGATCTGGTGGAATTGGCACCGCAAGAAGTCAGAAAACCAATAAAGTCAACAGAAGAAGAAGAAGAAGAAGAAGCATATCAGCATCTTCACGTATGACTCGATCACAATCACAGAAAGAAGACGAATGTTATATACAGGTTGTCCTGACAAATTAATGTTGAAATATTATTTCCCTGTTGAAAATACGATGCATACTGAGTGTTACTCCGAACTGATTGCACTGAAAAAAAAAAAAATGAATAGTAGAAGGGTCACTCAAGTTTATGTAAGGTTCAAGTGGACCGTTACAATTTATGCTGACTCAATAAAATCATTTATTGTTATCATTATTATTATTATATAGCCGTTTACGATGCGAAGGTAGTGTCGGTTCGAATCTGGCTATCGGCTGAGCATTTTTGTTTAAAATGTGTGATTCATGGCATGTATCCTGGCAGCACCTCGATGCCCTAGAAGTGGTTCGGATTCCACTATAAGCTGTAGGTCCCGCTCTTCCTAACCCCGCTCAAGTTTCGACTTCTGGGGAGTTGGTTCCCAACTTTGAAGTAGCGATATTAAAATTTTACATTTTTTTTACAAAATTTGATTTGTCAATTATTTCTGTCTGGAATTAATCAATTGATTTCATAATCATAATTTTTACTTTATTTACCTTACAACAAGTAACACTTCGTAAGGTTTCCTTTGTTTATTCAATACGAATATTGATATTTTCAAATCATATTATGTAGTCATTATTATTATTAGTTTATTATTAGACCCGATACGATGGTCACTATATGATGGAGAATGAAGTGCAAGGTTTCCTTAATCAAAATTTATTTTATATCAGGATACATATAAATACTGATTTCAATTGTTTGCCCTGATGAGCAAACAATATTCTATATTATAACATTCAACATAAAGCATACAATTAACATTGTTTTTAAAACCTAGTTAGTACAAAATTGAACCATTGAGCCACTGAGCACATGGTAACACATAAAGTACCACCTTCTTTAATTCCGTTATTCTCGACATTAAAAAAATAAAATAACAGCATTGAAGGTTTTTTCCTTCTTGAATCAACTGATTTATTTTTTGTAACTCAGAAAATATCCAGGGGGAAGAAACAAGTTTAAATATATGTTCCATTGAACAACTACCCTCAACATGAGAAATACCTTTCAATATTTCTCCAAATACAGGCATTTATAACTAATAGAGTAATCGATTTTGTATTCTTCATACAGAGTGTTTCAGGGTTGAGTTGCGTCGTTGCGTGACAGAAGCATAGGGGAGATTCCTCCCAACAAAATATGAAAAAAAGTTTAATATTGTCAAGTTGGGCAAATGAAATAGCATCACTCTTACTCTCGTTCATTTCAAGATCTTTATTCATAAATTAACTTAACCAAATTGAAAAACCCAGTACAACGTAATTTTGTTCAGGTCAGCTGAGTTCATATACTTTAGTTCCTGTAAAATTGCAAAGCGCTCACCTACAAAACCACCTAGGTAGGAAATACTCCTCGACTTAGGTTCTTCTGCCCATGACACAATGTAAGTACCAAAAAACCATTTCGTGTTTCTGTTGTGCACTCGTTTTCTGTTTGTTTTTGCTATTCCGCCTTTCTGCGTTTATGTTTCTTCTCGATGTAATAAAATGTATGTTATACTTTTGAAAAACCAATTCCCTTTCACAAATAGAGAGAAACTCAAAGTCATTACATATGAATTATTGCATAGATTTCTGGAGGATGTAATCCAATGTTTCGGCATGGCATATAGCCAAGAAAGTAGTTGTTTTTCTATCACTAGTGTGGAAATGACTTCGAGTTTCTCTATTTGTGACCATTGCATTCCACTTTGTATTTGGCATTTTCCTAGTTGACAATTCTCTTTATTTTGAAAATGGGTTGGGTGATGAAATACTGGAAATCCTCTTGCCAAATGGCCAAGCAAGTACTCTTGAGTTGCCACATGTGGTGGAAGCAACGTCTGAGTTGCGACATGTGGTGGAGACCCATCGGAGACATAGTTTAAAAAAATATCGAGTCTTTTATTAATATCTTGAAAACGCTTGGGTCCAAATTGAATGAAATCTTTATGATTTAGTTACACCTTCATCAGATATTTATTGCAATTAGATTTGATCCAGAATTTCCAGGGGCGTACCCATCGAGTCACCTGTTATTTATCCGGGTTCTTTTTGAATATTCAGATACACCCATTAGAAAATACAACATTCCTGTTTCTTTTTTTTGTATCTTGCTACGTCTTCAAGAAAAACGGAATACCTCGGTTTATTTCTGAACTTCATAAGAAAAAATGAAAATGCTTTTTAATATTATCCAGACATTTTTTCACATCAGCATTTATGAAAACAAAAAGACATGAAGTTCAATACCCTCTATAAAAAGTATATGATCTTCAAATTTTGCGAGACATATGTTTCCATGATATTAATCAAAAACTCTTTTTTCAACTTGGACACCTTATATCTCGGAAACTAAGCATTTTCGGTCCCATGTTTATATGAACTTTTTTAAATATTTTATTCAGACGAATC
The DNA here is from genome assembly GCA_918026855.4 of Phaedon cochleariae. NCBI lineage: Eukaryota > Metazoa > Arthropoda > Insecta > Coleoptera > Chrysomelidae > Phaedon > Phaedon cochleariae. Next base: position 9,337,783 of record OU896719.1, on the reverse strand, counting down.
TCGCTTAGGCTTTTGTTACCACAACTCTGAAACACCCTGTATATTGAGATTTTCGTTCCTCCTCGAAAGTGTATGGAAACCCATTGTATACTCGTATATAAGTTTTAGATGAAAGAAGCTTATACAGGATTTTCTTCTTGTCAAATATACTAATAATTTGATGATTTAAACAATTATGTACCTTCAATAACATAGATACATATTTCTTGATACTCCTTGTAAAAATCCTTGTTGAGGCTGTTTTATATTTCTTACTATCGAGATTGAGTTTTTCAGGGGGTGGTACTTTATAATCACTCGGTACGAGTTGTCCCATCAATATAATGTTTGTAAAACATTGTAAAGCTTACAATTTTCGACGCATATCAAAAATATCTATCCGAGAATAATTATAAAAATACTTTCTACATATAATATCTATATCTAGTTATGATTATGGAAGATCTAGATAATTCAATAAGTATTACCTTTTAAAACAAATGTCTTCCTTTTAGGGCAGGAAAAACACAACGATTTCGTCACTGATGTTTATAGCACAGCACGAGACAATGTAGAGGGTGGCAAAAATTAGGGTCCTTCGATGCAAATTGCAAAATGACATATTTGTCACATTAAAAGGTTACGGAGAGATCCTCGTCACATCTCACTCTAAAGTGTTTGTGAAACAGTAATATAGTTCCATCCTTATTCAATTCTGGGGATAAACACTAGATTTCTGACATTTGTTGTTTTTTAGGTTATATTGAGGACATTGGCTATCATACGTAATTTCCACATGGAATTCCTGATTCAACTCTACATATTGGCTATATTCCGAATTCAACTGACAGTACTGAATCTGCTGATTTTCCATTCCAAAATCAAAAAATTCACTGGAAGTGACAGATGCTTGTCAGCAGACATACTATTCATTCTAAATATTTCGACTAAACATTCTGTTGGAATTGCTGAGTATCAAAAGGTAGTGGGGCTTCAGTGAACTGTCATAATTTAGAGGGGGAAGGAATATACCATTCATTTCCGTTGTTAATGAAATGATTCTCAATATCAGAAAATACCTGGAGTATGAAGTAGTAGAGCAGGTAAGGAAAGGAGCAGCATTGGCTGAATTTTTTTTTTGCAATTGCATTACCTCTTTGGTCCCAGCACTGGGACCAAACGCCCCATAAGTCGAAACTTGTGCGGGGTTAGGTAAGCATACAAACATCCATGACCTAACTAGGATTCGAACCTATGTCTCGGTAGGAGTCCCCATACGAACTCAGCGCATTTACGCTCTCGACCACCGAGCCGCCTAATAATAAACTAAATAAACCTGGAATGAGAAATTTATGGCAACAAAATGTCCAAGTATTCTTCATCACTCGAGCTTGAATCGCCATCGTCAACAATCGTAGAAACTATAGAGGATACAAGAATCGATTTCTCTTCCATATTACATATTAAATTTCCAGGAGGCTAAACATCTAGTTCAGATAAACGAGAAACTACTACTGATGAAAACCTAGAAAACGTGTCCCGAATTACAGTAGTAAATTTTTTATTTTATATTTCGGAACACAGATTTTCAGCAGAGTCAGTGGATGAACTGACAGTACTGACCAGTTGAATTCGGAATATAGCCATTATATCCAAATAATGATCAATGATTTTTCAACTCCAGCATAATCTTCGTGAGGCATTAGGCATAATGTTTTTTAAGTTTAATATGTTTTACCAAATGGGGTTGTTTTACTGAAATGCATTCAAAAACTTGTGGAGTGGATAAGTAGGCACAATGAGAATGTATATGTGATCTCGTTTTAGTTTTACCTCGCATATTTTGCTGATGTATCTACCAATTTTCCCAATTTTCTCTCAACATGTTCTAAGTTCATTTGCATCTGTCGGAAAGCTAACAAATTCAAAGGACCCCGCACGAAAACAGGGTGAATTGGCTCTCGGTCGAATTGGCTGAAATTTCACTATTTTATTGTGGGATGGCACATTAGAAAAATATGTGAGTTTAAAAAGTTTTGTATGTTTGATTTCTGATATATAAGCTGACAAAGTTCTTAATAACGTCGTATGGGGTAGGATTGACAAAGAAAAAAACTGTTTTTTCAGTATAAGCTATAAATGAAACAAAATAAGGTAGAAAATATATTGATCGGAACTCATGAACATGTCTAGTTATAATCACATAAATTATAGTGAATCAGGGTGTATACGAGGCACGGTCAAAAAATTCATTTTTCGGAATAAAAATTCGAGCACTATTCCAAAACCAACAAGTTATATTTTGGTGGGATATTATAGTTTTAGTCTATTGTAGGCTTCGAAAACGTGTTTTGATTCTTGATAACTATCTCTGTTCGAAATATGAATTTTTAGAATTTTGTGTTATACCCCTTTTTGAAAACAATTGACAGCTTGTTTTTGATCACGAAGAAAGAGATTGATTGATACTGTTCATTAAATGAAAGCTGAGGTAACTCACTAGTGAATTCAGTTGTTCAATATTGCCTTTCATTTGGATACAGGCCCAATCAGCACCAGACATCCTAAAGACGTACATTTTACGACTTACTTACGTCTTTACGTCCAGGGACGTATAAAGTACGTCTTTAAGATGTAAATCCATGAACATCTTAAAGACGTACACGAATTTACGTCTTTAAGACGTACATTTTAGGTCGTATCCACGTCGTTCCTCCCATGTCGTATAAAAGACGTCTTAAAGACGTACATTCCAGTACGTCAATTCGACTTATAGAACAATAATGTAAGTTATTTTCTGAAGAAAAACAAAATGTCATCTCTTCACGTTTTTTATTTTCAACTGTTCAGTTTTTTCTTATTTTCAACAAAAGTGATGTTTTTGAATTTTTTCGTCCGACATTTTGGAGCCTTCGTGTTAGATTCTCGAATTTTTACGAAAAAATCATATTCTCCGACCCCAAAAGTCCCATATAGTAATCAATTTTGAATAAAATCGGACTATAATCACAAAACTCGTCCGCCATTTTGAAGCCGACATCTTGGATTTTTCATTTTCGACAAAAGGAATTATAATCTCTGATCCCGAAATCCTTCAGATGCCAATTCTGAATCATATCAGACCATAATCAGAAAACCATATGCCACATTGGATTCACCATCTTGAATATTGAATTTTGATTCGAATCGGAACATAATCAATGAGAAAATCGTCCGCTATATTGGATCCGCCATTCTGTTTTTTCCATTCAATAATAATATCACAACGAATTGTCACCGGAATAATATTTACTTGCCAAATTTCAAATCAATCGGACGATTTAAAGTGAGTCATATTTAACTTGCACGTTTTGATTACAAACAGACACGGACATGTTAAACTAAGTAAAAGCTTTTTATGTGATATATGGAACAAACAGAGTAACAGAAGAAGTGGATATGGGATAATCATCGAAGTCAAGCAACAAAGAGCGCGGTTAGTACTTGAATGGGTGACCGCTTGTGTCTACCGTTCGAAGAAAGTCGTTTATTACCCTTTTTTTTTGCTTGTCTGCACTTGTTGCTAACTTCAGTGCACAGGTGAAAATCAACTGAAACTATGTGATTTTTCCGTAATTTGAAATATCAATTTGAGGTCATGGACCAAAAACACCTAAAAAAGACGTCTTAAAGACGTACATATTAGTGGAAAATGTACGTTTTAAAGACGTCTTAAAGACGTCTTTTGGGCGTAATATGTACGTCTTTAAGACGTACTTATGTCCCGACATGTACGTCTTAAAGACGCCTTTAAGACGTACTTTGGCTGATTGGGGGGTGTGTTAGATTTTGTTGAAGATTATTTAACATGTTTCAATTGAATATTTCGAAAACAGTTCCGTTAATTCGGATCTCATTTTACTCACACTATTTTGAATAATTATGTTGACTATCATATGCAAAAATTTTGAAATTTTTCATGTTTCGTTTCTGAGATATCAATTTTTGATAGTAATATCCGAGGTAATAACCCTATAATACCTGTAATACTATAAACTCAAAAATGAATATCTCAGAAACGAAACATAAAGAATTTAAAAACTTTTTGCATATGATAATCAACATATTCAAAATAGTGTGAGTAAAACAAGATCCAAATTGACGGAAGTGAAACATTTTAAATAATCTTCAACAAAATCTAACACACCTTGTATCTTAATGAGAAGCAATATCGAACAACTGAATTCGCTAGTGAGTTACTTCAGTTTTCATTCAATCAACAATATCAATCAATCCCTTTCTTTGTGATCAAAAACAAGCTGTCAATTGTTTTCCAAAAGGGGTATAACACAAAATTCAAAGAATTCATATCTCGAACAAAGATGATTATCAAGAATCAAAATACGTTTTCGAAACCTACAATAGACTATAACTATAATGTCTCATCAAAATATAACTTGTTGGTTTTGGAATAGTGCTCGAATTTTTTTTCCGAAAAATGAATTTTTTGGCCGTGCCTCGTATACACCCTGATTCACTATAGTTTATGTGATCATAACTAGACATGTATTCGAGTTCCGATCAACACATTTTCTAGCTTATTTTGGCTTATTTATACTAAAGAAACCCTTTTTTTCTTCGTCAATCCTACCCCGATACGACGTTTTCACGAACTTTGTCGGCTTATATCTCTGAAACTAAACATACAAAACTTTTCAAACTCACATATTTTGCTAATGAGCCATCCCACAATAACATAGTGAAATTTCAGCCAATTCGACGAGCCAATTTACCGTGTTTTCGTGCGGGGTCCTTTGCCATCCAACTGGATACAGCCTAACGCAGCACATTTTACCATTGTGGTATTAAGATTAAGTACTAATTGAAATTTTTAATGTGACGTGACAGCAATTTCATGTCAGGGTCGCCAATACACAAAACCAAAGTCACTAGATCATCAAAAGAGAAAAGAGCTATGATCTGTCCGTACCCTGTTAAGATGACAAATACGTCAATTTACATCAAGGGACGAAAATTGGACACTTTCAGTCAATTTATATCAAGAGACAAAAATTGGACATTTTCAAATAGAAAATAGACGAAACCTGATTGCAGTGCCTGAGCATATCTAAACTTAATAGTTTCAGAGTTATTTGGTGTATTTTCCAAAATTTGTTGTGCCTAATTTTTTTTCTGCCAAATATTCTGTTCGTATGAAAACATGTTCAAAGCATTTCATGCCAAAAGTTCTAGTCTTTGAATAACATGAGTTTTCATCACTACCCTATTGACTTTGACAGACACCGGTAGGAACATTTGTAATATCTATTCCACTGCATCTTCCAAAGCCTACTTGTTCAAGGTGTGCGCTGCAAATCAGAATCTGGACCACACAAAAATTTGGTCAGATTGTTCGCCCTGTCACTTTTTCAAATCTTGTCCGATTTTGGTGAAATTTCGACCAAATCATATATTCATGTTTCGGAATGTTCGCCTGAATATTAGTTCCTAAAAAAAGTTTCCCTTTCATCCCTAACTTCTTGACGTTCCCGTGGCAAAGGCGAGTGGTTGAACTTAGCTTCATTATGGTTTGGATTTAAGTGTGATCCCTCCTTAACACAATGCTGTTTGATTCACGTCAATAACCACTTTTTAAGAGAAGATGCAAGTGTTTTAAGAAATCATGGATTTTTTCAAAATTTTTATTAACAATAACTCAGAACCGTTCCCCAATCTTCTGCTTCATCATGTTTTCAATTGAAATTTGATCCTTTTTCATTCTGCATTCAACTGCCGTGGCATTGAGTTGATAAAATGTCTCAAGTAATTTTGAAGAATGGCCTCGAATCCTCCTAGATGGACGACTCGTAGCTCTTGAATTTATACAAACCTATAGATTTATTAGATCTGGCATCACTATATAAACTTAAAATATGTTGTTTTATTCAATTTGTCCTATATAAATTGAAAATTTCGAATTTAAATTTCAATGAAATCAATTCATCAGATAATCATGGAACAAGACAATCAAATTTACTGATAGCAAATACGTTCAAGTCAAATATCGGCAAACAATCCATTTTTCACACAGGAATCGTTCTATACAACTCAATACCAAGTCAATTGAGGAATATACAGGAAGCAACTAGATTCAAAATCAACTTGAAAAAATATCTGCTTCAGAGACTTTGATAATTCCATTTCTTATTTGAATACCTACTTATAAAAGACAAGGTTGATATTGCATTATTATTTGTATTTTTTTTTACTTGTTATATCTTATTATAATTTCATAATTGTATGTATAACATTATGTATATTGTTCCTATTGTATCCCTATTATAAACAACTATGTTTCTTGGGGTAATAAAGACGATCAGTCAATATGACAAGGCCGGACAACGACTAATGAGATTTTCTATAGGTTCTGAATTATTGTTAATAAAAATTTCAAAATTCCATACTTCCTTAAAACACTTGTATCATCTCTTAAAAAGGGGATATTGACATGAAACTAGAACCATTGTGTTAAGCAGGGATCACACTTCAATCCAAAGCACGATGAAGCCAAGTTCAACCACTGAATTTTGCCACAGATCGTTAAGAAGTAAAGGGTGAAAGAGTTACTTTGGTTTTCCATGTATAATAATCAAGTCACAAGTAACATTCTGGAACATAAATCCTACGATTTGATCGAAATTTCACAAAAATCGGACAAGGATTGAAAAAGTCACAGGGTGAAAATTCAGGCAATAGAAATGCTGTGTTCGTCATGAAAATTAAAATTGACCTTCTCGCACCGACAATAGTTTTCCTCTTTCTAGTTTGAAAATACGACTTTTCTATCAAAAGTGTTCAATTTGGGCCACCCTATACAACATACAGTGTCTCGTCTTGTGGAGCAAAATTACCTCTCATAGACCTAAAATCTCACCAACGACATATTCTCACATTTATTGTGATCATCAGGCAAAATCACATTTTCATTGAAAATTAAAAACGTATACTAGAAATTGATTATATATAGAACGTCAGAAACTCTCTCGACATATCTACATGCATACATACACAATAAATATTCGAAGTTATTTATACCAGGACGAAAAATAAAACGTCGGGTTCAATAATTGTAAATAAATGTCAAGCGCAAAATACGAAATCTTTTTGTTCTTTCTATAGAGCTGCGCCTACTGGTATAAATCACCATGTGTGTATTTTACAAAATCAAAAAAGGCTATCAATTATTTCACTAATGTTTTGTAAATATTTAAGCAGAAAATCATTATTCCTGCTTGCTACTAGGGGCGAAGAAGTATTCTTCTCTCATCATCGAACATGTTGTTTGATATATCATTGCAAACAATAAGAAAAATACTCTCTACAAATACAAAAATCCAATATGACACCCATAAGAGAAACCAAATTTGAGTGTTGTAACTCTACAATCAAAAACGCCTTGGCAAATATGGTAATAGATTCAGATTCCTTGTAAAGTGCCTCAAGAACATTCTAGTAAAAAACCTCTTGGTAGAGCTCGAAAAGAAGACATTCTGTATATTGGTAATAGATATCTCACTAGTTCTGCAATGTCATTCACGATTTATAGATCATGAAAATTTTTGCAAACCTACGGAAATCAGTGAGATCGCTGACATTGCGATTGTTTTATATTATCTGAATAAGTCGGTTCAACATATCATTCCCATGCTTGGCAATTTTTTTTCATTTTCTGGTTTTACACTTCCTCGTAATGACAGGTTTGGAATAAGTCAAACAATGTTGGACTCCTTGAATTGATTCAGTAAAAGATTAAAATGGTATTAATCTTCTCCTGAAGATGCTAACATAGTTAGCGAAACACGTGTCGAGGCATTTTAAAAATCGGTTTGGTTAGTGGTAAAACAGTGTAGTGTATTATCGTGCGTAAAGGTTCTGGTCTTCGATATATCGTTTCTACCTCATTAGTGTTGAATTATTGACTGCAATCATCATGTTCACAAAATGAATTTTGTTAGATATCTTGAAACCCAAGAAAAGTTATAAAAACACTGGAGTTAGAAAAAAGTGAGATGATTGATTTTTTCTTCCTTCAAAATATAGAAATTGGCTAGTGCCGTTCTCCAAAAAATGTTATATTCATTTTTTTTTTCAAAGAAAATGTGAAATACCTATAACTCTATTACTTACTTACTATAGTAAATTGCCCTACGAATTTCATAGCAGTACCTTTAAAGGATTCCAAAAAAATCTGTAAATAAAATTGTTCTTCATCGCCCTTTCACGGCACAACGGTGCATTTTCGTATAGAAGTCAGCAGACCGAGAGCGGCTGATGAGACCTGGTGGGTCGAAACAGTACTGTCTCGCTCCTGCTGACAATTGGGGCAACTCTGTTCATCCTAGATCTCTTAGTTATGAGATCTAGCAGTTGAATAGGTGGTGGAAAATTCCACTCAAGTATGTCAGGTAGTGTCATCTGTCAGCAGAGTGGTTTACTTGTAGTACCACTCTGTACCGTATAGACGTAGGGGTCTGTACGTGTGACTATAGATGGCAGCGCCATACAGTGTGTGTCGCGATTTCTGTATCCTACCTTAGAGCTTTATTGCCACTAGATGGCTACAACATGACTATAACTTCATGTTATACCCTGAGAAGTAAGTTGATTTAAATGTGCCTAATTTGATCTCTAGTATACCCTGTAGAATTTATAGTACGTTGTTTTGGGACACCTTGGATATTTGGAATCAGTAGAGAGCTTTACTGTTTAGGAAAATGAAATAGAGGGTGTTCCATTTAAAAAATACCAGTTTATGTAAAATTTTTGGGTTTAAGATGCCTTTTTGCATTTCTTAGTACCTACTGAATTCTTAAAGCCTATAAGAAATACTTTATTTTTAATTTCTTCAAACCAATATTAAATAAGATAGTTATTGAGTGAGATATAAACAATGTTAACTACATTGTTTGACGGAACAACACTATTTCTGGGTCATGAAGAAAAAACTTCAACAAAACTTGTTTCTGGCAACTGCCAACACCGATTGTTAGTTTATGAATTTTTCTTCACTGGGCCAGTCTACATCGTCGCCCCTAGCACACTTCCAAAACTCCCAACCAGACTCCCTCCCTAGTACGTAACTTACAAAATAAACCGCCATCATCATCTCCCCATTATATCTGCTATAGTGAATCCAGTCTTCCTACTAGCCGGCGGCGGCTGTGGCGGCGGCGGACTCGCCTCCCTCCCTCTATTCCCCCTCTCGCCCCTACTCAAATCCGTCACGTGACACACCTCCCCGCTCTCCCCGCCCCCCTTCGACTGCCCCGCCTGCCCGAACATCGCTTCGGGCGGCTTGCCGAGCCCGACGAACGGCGCGCGCATCACTTGGGCGGCCGCCGTGTGTGTGTGGGCAGGCACAGCCAGCGCGTGGGCACTCACACTCTGTGTGTGGGCAGGCACAGCCAGCGCGTGGGCACTCACAGTCTGTGTGTGGGCAGGCAGCGCGTGCGCGGTAGGCGCGTGACTCCTGCCCGGGTCGTACGAGAACTTGAAGCGGTCCTGGTCGAAAGCGCGCTTCCTGAATACGCTCAAAGATGCTGGGGGAGAGGGACTCGACGTTTGAGCGGGGGGTTTGTGGAGGTCGCGTCTGATGTGGATTTGGGGCAGGGGGGAGGGTTCCGCGTGGGCGTCCGGGTAGTCCTCTTGGCCCGGGTCGATTTCCGGGTCTTCGTCGAGGTCGTCGAGATCGTCGTCGTCGTCGTCTTCGAGGTCGAAGGGTTTGTCGAGCGGAGGGCGCATCGAGTAGGCGGTGGAGGACGAGCAAGGTTCGTGGCACCTGGAAGGAGATGCGCGGATAGGTTAGAGAGATAGATTGATATACAGGGCGATTCATTAAGAATGGGAAATCTCTGAACTACAGATATAGTCCAGTAACTTTGTCGCCTGAACATATGGGGGTAGTATGCGTCAAATCCGGTAGTTCTGATTTTTTGCCGACTTGTTCATGATTTTGGCCTAATGAATGATCCAAGTTTGTGACCTCGAGCACCGAACGTAACTTTGTCAAAAATCGAAAAAACCGCGAAAAAATCGTAATTTTTTCAAATTTTGGCGATTATATCCCTGAAGGACTAATTTTTGAAAAAAAATCTCTCAGAACGTTTTTGAAGCAGATCAAATTTGCTACAATATAATACAAAAACTGTCTCTGTAGACCCAATAGTTTTCGAGATTAAGCCTTTCAAAGTTTATAATTTTTTCCGAATTTCGCAATTTTTTGCTATGTTTTAGGCGTCACTCGAATATACTCTAGCGGGATGAAGTTTCAATTACCTCCGACGGAGTGTGCTAGTACTGTTCGTGTGAAGTCACGAATGCGACCCACCTATAGCACGTTTTCAAACTTTTTAGGCAATCTAAACCACGGGACTTTTCAGCTGGCAAGATGGCGCCTGGTTGTAGGACCATCACATATAATGAGTATTGGTTTTCTCTCAGGTACCTGCTACACATCCTTTGATTTCTCATGATTGATTCTGTTGTTAGATCCTTTCTCTTGATGGCTGCTATCCACATTTCTCTTCTTATTCTTGATAGATCTTTAATCTGTGGATAATGCACAGAGTTTTTCACAGAATCACAGTAGGAATGTGAAAAAACTAGGCAAATTTTCCCGATCTTTCGGTTTCCACTATCCACCACAATACACTTTACCCGCATTTTTTCTTTAAAATCATATTCACCATCCCCTGATAGGAATATGCCATCCCAATACGCCGATCCAGATCCAGACGAACCTCAACCGGGACCTTCCAAGAGGGCTGAATTAATCTAATTTTTTGATCTTTAATATTACTCTATTTCTTAACAAATAGACTCATTAACTTTTGTTGTACTTATCTTTTTTATCTCATTATTCGTACCTCAGCTTAAACATCCTTGTTCACACTCCTTATTTTCTTTCTTATCATCTCATCATGAACGTACAGGGCTTCGATTGTATAATCAGGGTCAAAATTCAATCAGAACGACAGGATTGCAAAAAATTGTGAAGTTCGAAAACAATGATAAACTTCTCAAGGCTCAATCTCGGAAACTAATGAGTCTACAAAGACAGTTTTTAGATCATATTGTAGCAAATTTGGTCTACTTTAAAAACGTCTAAAAGAGTTTTTTCAAAAACTAGTCCTTTAGGGTCACAATCGCCAAAAACTGAAAAAAAAACAACGATGTTAGTTTATGAATTTTTCTTCACTGGGCCAGTCTACATCGTCGCCCCTAGCACACTTCCAAAACTCCCAACCAGACTCCCTCCCTAGTACGTAACTTACAAAATAAACCGCCATCATCATCTCCCCATTATATCTGCTATAGCGAATCGCAGTTTTTTCGATTATGGCCAAAGTTGCGTTCGGCACTCAAGGTCACAAACTTGAATTATTCATTAGGTCAACATCATGAACAAGTCTGCATAAAATCAGAACTACCGGATTTGATGCATACTGTGATGTATAAAGTTACTGGATTAATAGTAAACACAAAATAATGAGATTTAGCCCAAAATGTCTGATGAGAATGTTGCTGGTTTAGGAGATTCTAGGGGGAAGATTTCATTTCGGAATTTCACAATAACTTTGGTAGTTTTTGCAACTTATTTTGTGATTGCTCGTAGAGGGCGCTAGTGGCACTCTGTTACTTCGATAATTTACATCATATCTTCTATGTCAATTCATTGATGATCAAAATAAGTAGAAAATGTGAAAGCTTGTTTCGTTTCGAAGATCGAATTTGCAAACTTTATCTTCATTATTTTCAGATATTTACCTTGGCCCGGAACTCTTGTTTTTTATCAGACGCCATAATGTGTTATTCATACCATTGGATTGGACTTTCAAAAAGAACCAGACAGAAAAAAACTGATGTGGGTGCCTGAGGGTCGCTTCCTCGGTCGCTTCTCATGCAAAACTCAAACCGCATATCGATATCTGTCTTCGTTTCGGAGTTACAAGGTGTTCTTCGAAAATGTTTTAGAAAAGTGGCTACAGATATTTTTTTTGGCAAAAATTATCTGTTCTTATGAAAATAACTGCACAGCACAGAGTTGGTGATGAAAATTCTTCTTGAGGTACTGAAATCGACCTTCCTATATCTTGTTCAAGAATATAACTTGTTCTTCTTGAAGGAAAAGTTCTATTTTGAAACTAGGTATATCGTGACTGATTTCAGTGCCTGAGGTTCAATTTTCATGACAAACACAAAGCTTTGAAAATGTTTTAATGGAAACGAAGAATTTTTTACTAAAAAATGAGTTTCAGCCACTTTTCGAAAATTCATATTTTCGAAAAACACCTTGTTACTCTGAAACGAAGATAGATACCAATATGCAGTTTTCACCATTGAGTTTTTGATGTGAATTGATCAACAGACACCAACATCAGTTGTATTTCTACCTAGTACTGGAATATAGGACTATCTTTAAAAGTGTCCAATTTGGCCCATACCCTGTACATACATCATATCGACATTATCACATGAGAACAATTTCTTGCTGTTCATCACTGCTTAAAATTGAACTGCCCTACATTTTCAAAAAATGTGGTAGGCCATAATGATAAGCAGTGACGGCTCGTGCCCTCAGAACCTGGGTCGGCCAGGGTATAGATATTGCTCTAAAATGCGAACGTAAGTGGGTCAGCGGCTTGAGTGAAGTTCGATGGCAAATAAGCATGTACAGGGTGATTCACCATAATTGTCCTTTCTCCCTCTAGCTCACTTATTTTTGACCCGATTTAAAAATTTGAAGGATGATCTAAAATGATTTCTCAGAATTTTTTTCCCGTTGCATCAGGAAATACAGGGTGCTCGGAACGAATGATCTACAGGGTACTACTCGATTTTTCCAATTCGAACACCCTGTATTTCATTGTATTTTTAGATTCTTTCTGAAGAGCTGATTTCATCAATGCATCACACTTGGGGTCTAGCGGGAATGATAACAGAGATATAGGGTGTTCAAAATCGAGATTTTTCAAGTTTAGGATTTTTTTGTCTCGAAACTATTCATTATTGGTCGAAACGGCTCCTATGTTTCCATCTTAATTTTTGATTAACTGTCTATTGAGATTTGATTGGAACATTTACAGGGTGGTTCAAGATTCAGAATTCTGATCACCCTGTATCTGTTCCAATTATTAAATGTCAGTAGATTGTAAATCAAAAGTTGAGATATGGACATGAAAGCCGTTTTGACCGATGATGAATAGTTTCGTCTCAAAAAAATCCTAAAGTTGAAAAATCTCGATTTTGAACACCCTATATCTCTGTAATCATTCCCGATAGACCCCATGTGTGATACATTGAGCAAATCAGCTTTCCAGGGAGAATCTAAAAATACAATGAAAAATAGGGTGTTCTATATAAAAAAATCAAATGGTACCCTGTAGATCGTTTGTTCTGAGCACCCTGTATTTTCTGATGTAGCGGAAAAAAACTCAATCAAAAATCATTCAAGATGATATTTCAAATTTTGAAATCGGTTTAAAAATAATTGAGCTAGAGGGAGGGACATTTATGGTGAATCACCCTGTACACATAACCAAAAAATTAAATTGTCCAGCAAGAACCACGAGGTTAGAGCATTCTCGCCAGGGGAAATGGGGAAAGAAAAAGGAGGTGGATAAGGGTTAGTTGGTATGAAAAACAACAACAAGAAAGTCGAAAAAATAAAATGAAAGAAAATGAAAATAAAATAACTCGTGAACAAAAAATATTTATATTCTGTTGAAAACGTAATGTAAACTCAAAAAAATCAACATAACCGACAACCACTCACCTAACGCGAGAAGCACAACAATGATTAAATCGGTCTACCAGGTCTACGCTCTACGCCGTTCCTGTAACAAGCCACCCCACTCCTTCGTAGTCGGCTGGCCGAGCCCGCGTGCAGGGTGCAGCCGTAGGTATAATGTTTCCCGCGATGCGATGGATGCATAAATATTATTTATTTAGTTTATAACCGCTACATGCGTCTTTGAAAATAAATGATATTCTGGAAGTTATACATTTATTACATTTTCGTCACCAGAGCTTTTTTACGATGTTTCAATGCCTACTCAGCTCTTGGACTGCTGACATTTTTCTTGCCATATTACCTACATAGGCAGAGGCACAGTAGGTTACATTACAGCAATATTCAAATTGAATTATAACTTATTGACGCTCAGAAGCACTGAAGGAAAATTCTGATACCAATATTAGATGGATATGTTGAATTATGAATTACTGAAAAATTGCAAATTCAAAAATCACCAGTCATTTTTACTGGAACTACTGCAAGCGTAAACAAAAACATGGAAATTATTTTTCTTTTCAGTTTGTACATTTCAAATTCCAACATCAACTTACAAATAAGTATAGGAATTAAAATTATAAATACCTACAATGTAAAATGAAAATAGAATGTCAATCATGCCAATCCGTATATTAAAAATTAGGTCGGAATGGTTCGATACGTTGGACGGCCAGCAGAGCTTGGCCGCACCCAAGGTATGACGCGTATAAGCGAAAATTTAAACTTGAAGCGGGGAATCTGTAGGCGATGCCTGTGGCGATGCGTCGAGACATGAAATCACCGATCGGCCGGCCGTCTGCATCAGTGTAATGAGCTACGCGAGCGTTTCGACTGAAAGCGGCGTTTTGACGATGGGATTACCAGATGTCGTAGGTCCTGAATTAGTTCGTGATTTTCGGTGTATAAGCGGATGGCATACTCAAAGGTTCCATGAATGAAATTCAAATAATAGTGGCATAACAGTAGGATAATGAGCGATGAATTATGAAAACAGTTTCGGAAAATAATTTTATTCATCAAATAGTTCAGTAATTTTCCCCAAATTATTTGGTACGGCCCGGCCGACCCTGCCGTCCCTGACGAGCCGTCACTGATGATAAGAAAACAAAATATCAGTCGTCATGACTACAGTATTAAAACTTCTTCATACTCATGGTGAGTCTCTGAAAATAATAAAGACATAATATTTCTGATTCTTCATCATGATCAAGTATTTGTAATAGCAAAATTTCAAATTCCTTTCTCAAATCAAAATGATTAAGATCAAAATCAATGAATTTCAGTTTTTTCATAATTTTTCAGGAACGACTGAAATTTTGTCACTATGCAAAACGGCATACTGAAGAGTTCTGAAATACGCATATTTTGTCTGATTTGATCAACTTTCTATCTATCGCCGTTTAGAAACTATGGCAATAATGACCCTATAAAATCGGCGGTACCCTGTATATTATTATGATGGACGTATTTCCTAATTCATATACTGCTTTGAAGTTGTTTTCAACACGACCAGTGACCAGTTGCGAACAAGCAGAGCGTTCATTTTCAAAATCAACAATAATAATGAAAAACAAGAATATAGAACTGTAATGGACCATACAGGGTGAGTCATAACTATTGGGACATAGGCTAAGGGCGGATTATCTGGACAAAAATATGGCGATTGGACCAAATATGCCTTTATGAAATATTGCTGTGGAAAAAGATACAGGGCGTTAAAGTTGAATTTTTTTTTCGTTTTTTGCTAATAATTTCACTGTATATTCATCAATTGTTATCAAAATCGGCACAGGGGCATAATTTTATACAGGGAATAATATTTTATGTATCATTTCACATTGAGTTACAGGGGGCGCCACGTGAATGATTGCTGATGATGAAATCGACTGGTAACTATTTTTAACGAAACTTTTTACTGATTTCGATTGAAAAATATGAAATAAACATATTTTTTACGCAATATTATTACTCTTGTTTCAACATGATATATTCATCCGTTTTCGAGAAAAACGCAATTGAACAAATCAGAGTCTCGGAAGGGGATTTCAAATATCATTTCATTTATGAAGAGTGTGCTTTGGACTGTCAGATAATTGTTGCTCGTGAATGATATTTCTTGTCAGTGATTAAATTCTGGTGCGAGTTTATAGTCCATACTTTTTCGATTGAAATGTCTCGTCACAATAATTTTACGAATGAAGAAATTGATACGATTTGTGTATAGGCACGAGATAATTTTTGCTCTCGCTCTGCAGCCAGAAGGTATGAATTGTTATATCCAGGCAGAAGGCAACCAAATCACGAAACGTCGTCTATTATTAGAATTCCTAAAAGAGGAAAGCTCCACCCTTATCACTTCACTCCTGTTCAAATTTTGCTTCCAAGAGATCTCCCACATAGGTTACAGTTCTGCCAACGTATTCTCAACAAGCATAATGATTACCAAACTTTCATTAAGAATATTATGTTCACCGATGAAGCTACTTTTACCAGATTTATTATTATTCAATTGGCGTAACAGCCATTATTGGGAAGAACAAAATCTGCATGCATTATAGACGACCAACTACTAGGGCCATATTTTCTGCCTCCGAATGGAGATTCTTTTTTTTTTGTTTTGCGAAATACGTTCAGTGATATTTTGGATAATCTGTCACTAGCTGTAAGAAGGAAAATGTGGTTTATGCAATGGAGTTCCACCTCATTTTCCATTAGTTGTTAGAAATCATCTAAGTGACATATTTCCTCAACGATGGATTGGCAGAGGAAGTGATGTTGAATACCCACCAAGAAGTCCTGACTATAACCCGCTTGATTTTTATGTTTGGGGACATATGAAGTCCTCAGTTCATGCCGATGAAATCAACTCATGAGACGAAGTCTGGAGAAGAATACAAAATGCGGCTAACTTTATAAGGGGACAGAATAATATTTTTTTGAAGTCCGGAAGTCTTTTATTGAAAGAATTAGAAAAGGCATAGCAGTCGGAGGAGGCCACGTAGAACATTTGATTTGAGTTTGCTCTCTCTATGTTGTTCTCAATAGGCGAGAACACATAGCACGAATTCAGTTCAAATGTGCATAATATATAAATATAACATCGAAATAATGTGTACCAGTAGTTTTTTCAACAATAAATGCTGTCATTATCCAAAGAACGCGTTTCCAAAACCATACAAAATTGTGGACCACTCAAAAAACCAATAATGGCGGATACGTGATGACGTAACAAGTATTGGCGTGCATTTGGCAACGCTGTACTGTACCTTCAAAATATTCTAACCCATTTCCTAACCTAAAAAGTCGAACTCATAAACATCAAAACATCAGAGTGTTTCTGCAATTTTTTATCTGCTTAATAGAGTTGAATATTCTCTTGGGTAATCAATATATTCAAATCATTGTGACTATTATTGTGACGTAGTCTGATGGTTCATGTTTATTGATTGGAGATATGAAGCCAGTATTCGAAAAAGCAATCACAATCTTCCAGTAGTTGATTCAACTATGGTTTTTGAATTCTGCAAGTAAAAAGAACTGGCATGAGCTGTATCATAAAGGTGAAGATTAGTCCAGAACATAAAATTCGTCCTACACCATAAAGGGTTGAGGCTGAAATTCATGAAGCTGAATTTGTCTCCTGGGGGATTCCAAGACTCCATTCATCAGAATATCAGTGACAGTGATTGTGAATTTGTGCAAGATTTAACAGTGAATCAAAATAAATCATCATTATCAGCATGGTTTGAAGTTCGCTATGGAAGAATTACTGCCTCAAAGCTATATGAGGCACAAAGTGCAAGACATTCATAGGTACATTAGATGAGCAGGAGAATTTTGAAAATAATGGTAGTTTTCAGTTACATGAAGTGTCATATGACCCTATATTCCTTTAAAAAATCATGAAAGATGCTGAATATTTTTGGCAAACTGTTATTTTCACCCATTTAATAAAATTATAAAATATCAGTCCCACAGTACCTTTTTTCTTCTCTTATTTCAAAATTGTACTTATTTAGAGCTCATGTGTGTCTTATAAATAACATATTTCATCATACAAAACTTCAAAATCCCTTCTCATATTGATGATACACCATACCTTCACAACCTGAAGATCTTGCTGGAGATGGTAGGTATATGAAATTCATGATTACTTCTTGTAGAACTACCTAGTTCATTCATATTCTATCAATGTCAGTGGAATATTGGTGAAAGAGAACAATACCTATCATTACACCAAGAAAGTAAATGAAAAGTCATGATCTTTATGAATATACCTAGGTATTCTATTTATTTTGAGGTTCATGAATTCTGTAGTAGGAAAAAAATCCAGTAAGTATAAACCAAGAAAGTACTGGCATATCTAGAAATGATGGAAGATGCAACATCAGTTCTCAATTCGAAAAACAAACTCAAAATCATAAGAGCCAAAATTACTAGATAGGTATTGTCACTATTTTATGTGGGGAAAATTTGTCAAAAAAGTAAACAAATAGGTAGTACACAGGAATTATCAAATGCCCCCATCTTCTGTTGGTGGAAATTTTCATTTATTGTCCACTTCATACAGTAGATATGATTAGAACAGTTGAATATCAAAAGACCTCCTAATAGATATATTTCATTTCTAGAACAAATATAGATGTAGAACATGGAAATATTATATCAATATCTTGTCCAGATCATCACAAAGTTTGTAAGAAAACAAATTAAACTGGTAATTATCACAAACATATTTGTAATATCAATCAGCAATAGTCCTGAGTCATTTTTTCACAATATCTTATGGGACTGTTGTTCGGGTTCATAGTATTTGATGTCAGTCTCTTCCATGACAGGTTCTTCAAGAAAACTTTCTTCAGCTGAAACACTCACTGATACTTCCAAGAATTTTCCCCAAGGAGAGTCAATATTTGGAGGGAAGTTCTATTTAATCTTATCTCCCAAATACTCAAGGGATTATTGAGATCTCCTTTTCTGTGCTGAAGATGAAAGTTAGGATTTTAATGGGTGTTCTCTCAGTTTTGGACTTTTAATGAATATATGAGGACTCACATCTTCAGGCATATAAACTCTAGATCCAATGAGTTTTCATTCCATCCAGTTCAACATGTCATATTCAAGCTAGAACAAAATGATAATGATTTTAGAATCAATCCATATTGAAGATAAAATTCTACTCACATCAAAATGATCGTCACAGCAAAATATATTATTTGATTTCAGGTATGGTCTATCAACAGCAACACACAAATTTTTCTAATGTCTTCCTTCATAGGAATCAGAATAAACAGTTTATCCCTCGGTTTATCCATATACTTTGTTCACTGTTGATTAAGCAGGATAGAACCAAGTTTGTGGCATTTCCTTACAGTCACAGCCATTCCAGAAGTGTGAATCAACGTTGATAAGAAAAAACAAATAATTCGAATGGCAGTACAAATTAACAATAATATTCGCGAAAATCACGAACCAATAGATGGCTCTATTAAATGTCAAATCAACGTCAAATTTCAAACTGAGTATGAACAACAAAAACATTGCCGTATGCACTCATTGCAAATTGGTTATTTCGAAATCATTTTGCAAAATAGTGAATAATAAGTTGACTTCGTGAAATACGTACAAGGTTTTCAGTATGGAAAAAATTACTTTTTGTGCAGAGAAATTGCCATTTTGATGTGGACAATGGTGGTATTCATCATTGATATCACACTACAATTCCACAGTTTTCAAACATATGGAATGGTCAGAATGGTCCACTCAACACTTGCATGGACTGGAATGGAGCCATATAAGCAATCAGCTATTACAACAATATGGTATAGGTATGAAGAAATAATTGAATTCATCAAGAAATATCACTGGCTTTTATGAAGGAGATGGAATTCTAGTGAAGGGGCTGGGAAAAGAAGATATGGTTGGAGAGGCTGCTCAGAATGAACAATATCATCGATTTACATAAAAAAGGATCTCCAGCAATTGAAGACTTGAAGTTATTCTCAAGATCGAATCATTGCAACCAACATTCATACAAGGATTCTAAACTGTGCTTCAGAAAATGTATATTATATTATTATAAGGTAGGTGCTGGCTTCTTCATTGTAAACAATAAAAGTTCATGCAATAATTCGAGTTTTTTTTATCAGGGAAAAATGAGGTTCTGGAATATGCACTTCAACAAATAAATTATTTTCAAATAAAACACAGAAACTCAGAACAATGGTCGCCATATTTGTTGTTCATACTCGCAAGGCTTGTAAAGTTAGCCACCAGAGGCCGCACACTTCGTGATTTTCGCGAATAGGCCGACAAAACCAAATAAACAATAAAATGAAATAACAACTGACAGATGAACGAATTGTCAACTGTCCACACTGTCAACAGTCCAGAAGATATTAAGCGACGTTGCCGGATCACCGTCTAATACTTGTCACGTCACATTAACGCGCCATATTCCAGCTCGTTTGAACGGGATCAATACTTTGCGAATTCTTTGTGGAAAAACTACTTCGAATTAAAATCTGAAAAAAATATCTGAGACTTTTATCGTCATATTGAAGGTCATGGTATTTTTTCCAGAAATTAGTGTTCTCGCCTATTGTGCTTTGTCGTTGAAATAGACAAGTTTTTTTATTGTTCGTTACTCCGATCTGTTCAATTGCGTTTTTCTCGACAACGGATGAATATATCATGTTCGAACAAGAGTACCAATATTTCGTAAAAATAATGTTTATGTCATATTTTTCAATCAAAATTGCGAAAAAGTTTCGTCAAAAAAAGTTAGCAGACGTTTTCATCACCAGCCATCATTCACGTGGCGCTCCATGTAACTCAATGTAGAATAATACATGAAATATTATTCCCTGTATAAAATTATGCCCCTGTGCCGATGTTGATAACAATTGATGAATATACAGTGAAGTTATTAGCAAAAAACTGAAAAAAAATCAACTTCAACGCCCTGTATCTTTTTCCATAGCAATATTTTATCGAGGCAAATTTGATCCTATCGCCATATTTTAGTCCAAACTATCTACCCTCAGCCTGTGTCCCAATAGTTATGACTCACCCTGTAGAAAAGATAACAATCTCTGAGAATACTTCCGATCCACAGTGATTTGACAAACAGTTTGAATTATGATGGTGCATTAAAACAATTGGGGAGAAAGAAAAACCGACGGGGAAATGAAGAAACCGGCCGCAGGGGCCCCTGGAAACACGAAAATGTGAAGTAAATCCTCACCTAGTTATCTCCGGCGTTTTGGAGCACTTCTCGTCCTTGTCCGTCGGCCCGGGGCTCGGCGGTCTCGCAGCCCCCCCTTGGAACTCCTCCCCCTCCTCCAGGCCGTCGCCGGGCACGTCCCCCACGGCGTGGGTGAGCGCGTGCCTCCTCAAATCGCAGTTCCTCCTGAACACCTTTTCAAAGCGAAAACATACCAGATCATTCACTGAATCTTTACTGGGAAAGTTATGATGGGGCAGTTTTGATTTCTTTCATTTCAAACAACTCTCTATTATTCCTGTCCCTTCCCTATTCATCTACTCTACTCTTCTGTAAATTCACAAGAATAAAAGAACTTTTTTCTGTGACGGGAAGAAAGTTTGGCATTTCATGTTTGTTGGCAGGTTATAAAATGTCACTTTTCATAAATTACTTTTTTCCCGTGGGAAAAAAGTTAGTACTTTTTTCCCGGATATATATCTCACATATACAGGGTGTTTCAGTTTTTTGTAGCAGGACTTTAACAGCTTGAAGAAGACATTTTTTCAAGATGAAAATCTCAAACAAACATATATGCGTTTGAGCTTCGTTTCCGATTTACAGGGTGTCAAAGTTTCAGATTTTTTTTATGTTTTTTGAATTTTCTTCTACAATTTTCGGAATAATTGATTGAAATTTGGTACACCTAATACACTTCAAAAACTCAATATTTGAGGCTATTGAGCGTTTTTGAATACCTAAAGGGTGATAGACTTTCAGGGGTCGTACCCAATTTAACCCTGTAGAACTTTTTTGCGTGCTGCCTCTGCCTCTGCTTTCAATGGGACATAGATTCAGATTGTCTCTGCAATTTGGAAACTTTTTGCCCCCATGTATGTTTTTCGAAAACTGTATGGATTTAGAGATGAATAAAAGTGGAGTCCGAACCACTTCTAAGGGTACCTACTGATAAAATTGGAATTGTCGTTCACGAGATTAAATTATTAAAACTCACGTTAGAAGCGAACAGTCCCTGATATGGAAAGTTCAACCAGTTCCAGTTATACAGGGTGTCCTAGAATTTTCTACAATACAATTTCAGATTTTGCAATCCAGTTAGAGAAGTTTTTTCAAAATAAAAACATTTGTTCTTTGTTTTTTCCTAGTTTTAATTATAATCGTGTTCAAAAAATTCGATCTGATTTGGCAACTGAATTTCATTTGGTATGGAAAGTTTTGGTCATTCGAATAAAATGTTTGAGAAATGTCAAATAAGTTTGTTCGAGAAATAACGGTTTTATAACAAGTAATTTATTTTTGGCATTTATATCGAGATCCATACAGTTTTCGAAAAATTTACGTAGAGGCAAAAAGTTTTCAAATTGAAAGGACAATCTGGATCTATGTCCCATTGAAAGCAGAGACGGCACGCAAAAAAGTTCTACAGGGTTAAATTGGGTACGACCCCTGAAAGTCTATCACCCTGTAGGTATTCAAAAACGCTCAATAGCCTCAAGTATCAAGTTTTTGAAGTGTATTAGGTGTACTAAATTTCAATCAATTATTCCGAAAATTGTAGGAGAAAATTCAAAAAACATAAAAAAAATCTGAAACTTTGACACCCTGTAAATCGGAAATGAAGCTTCCATGCATATATGTTTGTATGAGATTTTCATCTTAAAAAATTGTCTCTTTCAAGCTGTTAAAGTCAAGTCCTGCTACAAAAAACTGGAACACCCTGTATATACACTGTTGATGGCTTTTGTTGTGCTATAGTTCCGAAAAATGAGTCAATAATACCGTCTCCAAGAAAGAACTGTCCTTTTGTCTTCCAACCACTAAATTCGCAATTTTTTTATATCAAATCACAGAACTAGACTGACAGAAGTGATATCGGATATTTGATAGCTTCAAAAGAATGATAAAGATGCCTACAACGCAGGTGTCCCTACTGTTAAAAACTTAAAATTTCACGTCGTTAATTTTCAGATTTCAAAATAATGTAATATCTTCTCAATATTGATTCGTCCTTTCTTCTGTCACAGAAAAAAATAGTGTATTATACACGGGAAAAATATTAGATTTTAGCTCACGGTTGTTTGTCTCCCTCCTCTACGCGTCGGCAGACAACACAACCTGGAGCTAAAATCTACTACTTTTTTCCCTTGTATAATAAATGACTATTGTGTGCCATCTTCGATTTTCATGAGAACCAAACTCGTGGAGCAAACGACTTGAGGCCTCCCCGATATAGGCTCAACAAAACCCAAATGAATTCATATTGAATATTGGAATCTATAATTTCCTGCCTCAAGAGTTCAAGATTCACAATTATAACTGTGCTTCAAATTAGAACTGAAAAGACACATGCTGTCCCATTGTTTTTACTCAATTGATGAATATCTGAAAACACCCCCACTTCTCGATAAATTGTGTTGATTACATTTCGAAAACAGCAAAATTTATATTTTAGATTTGTTGGATTTGTGAGAATGTTGTATGTATGTTTGTTTATAGCTTAGGCGTATATTTTATTTTATTCTGTAATTGCTTTTGAAAAACATTTTGACTTGCCAAAAACATAAGAATTGTAACTTGGTCAAATAAAATTCTATTCTCTTCTATAAAATTCTATTCATACTGTTACGTTATTCAGGTGCAGAAGCGAACACGACACTGTTTATTTTCGAACAGATTTATTTGAACTAAAGAAACACTGATTTATATCGAACTTATAACTACTATTTATGTAAAACGATTTATATCACGCGGTATATAACTGTCTCTCTGACACTCGCTGCTCGACTGACTGACAGCAGTTGTTCGGCCGTTTATATATGAGATCACTTGGCAGGCTTTGGTTCGAGAACGTTCTCGAATGATCTTCCGTCTCCTTCTTTTTGTTATATACCATTTCAACTTCAATTTCGGAATCGGTAAGTTATATTTCGGAAAAAGTAATCTCGATTTCAGAATTGGTTAGTTCGATTTCAGAAATGGTAAACTCAATTACAGAATCGGTGAGATGAATTTCAGAAAAAGTCCATTCAATTTCAGAAATGGTAAGTTATATTTCAGAATTGGTAGGTTCAATATCATAAAAAAAATCCTTATATTTGTTCGAAATGTTTCCAATTGCATGTGAGATTAACAAACCATATTTAAAATATTCAACTTTTCAAAAACAATTTGATCCACAGATGCCTTCCATCTGAATCGAAGATAGTGGCGTTGAACATGATTATAAAAGAGCAAACACATTTGAGGTGTTATCATGTTCATTGAATGATCTGCACATTCTTCAAGACATCGCAGTCTGAATTTTATCTGGTTGAGCAATCTGTTCGGATCTCCAGCTATGACCCTTTGGCGATGCTCTTGCAAGAAGCTCTTCACTTCTGACTTGAAGGCACCCCATATAATATGTTCAACTGATTCAACATAGGGCTCTCAAACACCGTTCCATCCACTGTAAACAGTCTTCTCTTTTGCAATTAAAAACATTTCAAACATATAAATGGATTTCATCTTCTGAAATTGAACCTACCAATAATAATTCTGAAATACAACTTAACATTTCTGAAATTGAATGGACTTTTTCTGAAACTCATCTCACCGATTCTGAAATTAAGTTCACCATTTCTGAAATCGAACTAAGCAATTCTGAAATCGAACGAAGCAATTCTGAAATCGAGATTACTTTTTCCGAAATATAACTCACCGATTCCGAAATTGAAGTTGAAAAGGTATAGAAGCTTCTTAGAACAAAACCTCTCTCTCTAATTATTGTTCCATAGATTGTTTCCAGAACATTCCAGAATCTTCTGTGACGTTATTTGTCACTGCGGCATATATTGAGTGTCCGGAAATATGCTGGTGTATGTAGGAATCATTGGGAGGTTGGAGAACAATCTGGGATGCGTGTTACAGGATGATCGTTGTACTCCTGCCTTCCTGCTGATGCTTCTAGAGCCCCTCTGAAGGGAATATCATTACAATACGTATTTCGGGCTATTGAAAAGTTAGGGGTGGCTTGGGGGGCTGAAATCTAGTACCCCTCCCCCCATAGAACATTTGAGAGAATGTAGTCGTTATAATCAATACTCTCAAAATTTCCTATTATATCATCAACAAAAAGCTTAAATCAAATTTTATCTCAATTAGGAATCCCCAAATTCATGGTCATCACACTAGACAATATAACTATTGTTTCATATTGAAGCTGCAAATTCTATACTTGGACAAGAAAAGTTTACACATGAGGCGATTTCGAAATTCAATAAATTACCAGATGATATCAAAAACAGCCCAAATAATATACAATTCAAAAATGAAGTGAAGAAATATATTTATATGCAAAGGAATGATCAAAGCCGAAAGACTATTATGAATTTCCTTTTTTTTTACTGTTTCTTTTTTCCCCTTCTTGTTCACTATAATATGAATACTGTTATTTTGAGATATCTTAATGATATGTGATTTTTGTTCACTATTTGTAATTTCAATTATACAACAGTCGATAATACTTACTGATCATTCATGTCATTCCTACTAGAAAATTAATTAAACTTTATATATGTTACCGTGAAAGACCGAAATTAGTGATTGTTGACATACACCAGTTAATGTCGACACACACCAAATGTATTGGTAAAAGACCGAACAATTATCAGTTCCAATATAAATTCGGTCCTTCACCGGTAGATGTCGACAAACACATATAAGCTTTGGTCGATGTCAGAAACGACGGGTACTAACAGAATTGTCGCCAGTCTTACACAAGGTTTGATGGCCACTGCAGTAAATAGCAAACAAAAATGGCACCTCAAAGCAGCTTTTCACCGGTAATCAATTTGCAATTTGCAAAGAAAAGTTAATTTCCATGGATGAGATTTCAGCTCAAGAAATTTCGGTAAGAGAAGCAGCTTCTGCTAATTCAAAAAGCGTAGGGCAAGGCTATACACGCTGTAACTGCAAAAACAAGTGTTCCACGTCTAAATGTAGCTGTAAAAACAGGAGCCTTTTGTGTAATTCAAAATGTCATGGTAGCTCAAGTTGTTGCAATAAATAAAGTTGCCATACTTTTACTCTGTTTTTTACATTTTAGTTCAAGAAATAAAATGCATTTTATTTTTATATTAATATTATGTTTGTTGTGTTTGTCTTAGATTCAACAACTTCTTTATGTTCATTTGAAACCTTCTTCCATGATTTAATCACAATAAATAATAACCTATAGAGTTTTATTTTGTTTTCTTCTTATACAGTTAGAAATAATGATATTTGATGAATATATCGGACATACGCCAAGTAACTTGGTGAATGTTGACATTCACTGGTATATCCTGACAATCACCAGCTTTCGGACTTTCACGGTAACATATATATTTTCTGTATAAAAATATATCAATAAAGAAAAGAATGCAATGCAATAAGTGAAAAAAATAAATAAATAAAAATAAGTCGTTTCAATATTTTCCAATATACTAAGTATCTATAATAATTTTCATTATAAAACTGTACTCAATAACGAACGAAATCATTACCCAATCTACATAAAATGATACCATACTCTTGAGATCAAAGTGAGATGATTAAACCAAACTTACCTCTAAACTCAAAAGCTCCGTCGGAATTGAATTTTTAATTTTTAATGTTTAGGCATCACTCTGCTCTGCCACTAAATTAGTGGCAGAGCATCAATATTTCCAAGAATATTCCGCCGTTGATGAACACGAAATTAAAACAACAATTTTTGTACAACTGTGAATGTGTAACAAAATATTGAATTGTCCATCTTCTTTCAAACAAATTGAAATATCTGATGAAATTGTGGAATCAACTCTCCAAGAAATATCTAACATTTCTGATCAGCAGCTGGAACATCTTCGGGAATTAATGTTGGAAGTAATTGTTCAAAGTTTACTTTCAATTTATTATTCCAATAATTGAAATTGTTTTATGTTGAATAATCAATAATTTTGACTAAAATAAATCCTTCATGAAGTAATATTTCACGTTGAAAAAAAGTAAACATTAACGCATCAATAGAGATGCAGAAAGCCGTAGCCGTAGAAAATAATAATATATTGTTTAACGAGGCGAATGCTGCAATCATTCGAGTGGAAATTTGTCCACGGCTGTAACAGATAACAGCGACATTTTTGATTTCTTCGTCTTGTAGCCGTCTGATTTCCTCTCAAGTAATGATCATCTATTTGACAGAGCTGTCATTGCTTCACATTTGACATTCCATGGGCAATGAGTTTTTTTTTTGTTTTAATCATAACACAATGAAGTCATTATTGTGATGTCCTCATTGATGTATCAAACAAAATAAAACAAAAGAGATTCTAGAGAAGTTATAGCCTTAGAAAATAGTATATTGTTTAACGAACACGGAATGATTGTGATTTCCCACGAGAATGAAGTTTCCAACAAGAGCCGTAGGCTCGAATCATTCGAGTGGGAATTTAATTTTTCTACTGCTGTAACAGATAACAGCGGCATTTTCGATTTCTTTGTCTTGTAGCCATCTGATTTCCTGTCAAGTAATGCTCATCTATTAGACAGAGCTCTCATTGCTTGAAATTTGACAT
Organism: Phaedon cochleariae; assembly: GCA_918026855.4. Taxonomy (NCBI): domain Eukaryota; kingdom Metazoa; phylum Arthropoda; class Insecta; order Coleoptera; family Chrysomelidae; genus Phaedon; species Phaedon cochleariae. The sequence continues at coordinate 9,310,170 of OU896719.1, read as the reverse complement.
TCCATGGGCAATGAGATTTTTTTGAAATAATAACACAATGGAGTCATTGTGATACCAGATATGGAAATAAAATTGGTGACATACAAAGTACCTCATAGATGTATTGAACACGGTAACAAGAGCAATTTTGTGTTATAGGCGAATCATGCTAAGGAGTACGCCCTCTACCGTTGTCCAATATAACTAACATATGGGCCATTGATTGCTTTGTTTACATTACTTTGCGTGTATTTTGTATGAGAAGTAGTTGTGTTTTAATTGTCTATAATTTTGTTTGAGAACTTCTATAAACGTTTGAAAACATGAGTCATTATTGTTGTGTACCTTCATCTTGAATAAAAACATTTCGAGTATAGCTTTCATTCCTTTCAAAAATCAGGACAGTCTAAATTTGTATTTAAAACAAATAATTTGGGAAACAAGGAAGTGATCGGTAGGAGAAAGGTGTGGGTTCATGACTTGAAGATTGGAAAAAGTGTCTGAACATAATGCGATATTGTTTTTTACACTTCACTGAAAATTTACTCATATGTATGTCTATTTTATGAATATAATACCTACTTCTTGAGGTGATGGTAAAAAAGCAAACAAATTTTGAACTGATTATATCTTTACTCATGAACAGTAGAATTTTTAAATAGTACAGAATTTTGTCAATCAGGGTTTTGATGATTATGTTGTAAAAAGTCAAGTAGAAACTGTATACCTAAATTCACCTTCGAAAGAACATTTTATTCCCAAAAAGTATGCTGGATTTTCTTTTAAAAATATCATGCTATCAGGGGAATATCCCAGCCATATATTCGAATTGGAAATCAACATCCCACACAGGTTTTCATGAGAATTCTTGTTCAATAATGATAAAAACTTACAGCTTATGTATGTTGGTATATATGAAGTTCAACTAGAGGTAGGGAGGTTATCTAACGTTGAACAGAGATAATATAGTCCTCAATCAAAACACAGTAGACCGCTGGAAAATACAAAGTTCGAAAATAGACAAATAACAAAACTGAACGTTTGAAAACTCAAAACGAAATGAACATAAACACCATTACCAAACAATGTAAACAATCCGCCAATGGCCCATAGAGTAGTACCGACATTCGCCGTTCTGGCGCTACGATCTTAATCTCAGTCGCCTATAGCCGTAGAAAAATACTTAAACAGACTTTATTACCTTGCCGCAAGCGTTGCACTCGTATGGCTTGTGGTCGGTGTGCGTGAGCAGGTGCGTCTTGAGGTTGGACCGCTGGTTGAAGGACCGGCTGCACACGGGGCACTTGTGGGGGGACTCCTCCATGTGGAGGATCTTGTGGACGGCCAGGGTGCGCGACTGGCAGAAGCCTTTGCCGCACTCGCCGCACTTGAACGGCTTCTCTTTGCTGTGGATGTATCTGGAATGGAAGATAAGAAGGTATATAGATTTCCTTAGAGCAATGGTCGTTCCTAATAAGTGGTCCATAGACACCACCAGTGGCCCGCAGAAGCCAAAATATGGTCCGCGAATGATTGCAAATATGCAACTGCGATGTTATTTCAAAGAACATGGAGAAAACTATCAACATCGAGCTCATGAAATACCTGGAACGCCAGGTATTATCATCGATAGGCAATATGGCTTCCGTCATCAAAGATCAACTGGTGACCTGCTCGCTTACGTCTCACATAATACATGGCAGCAATCTATTCAAAAATATGGTGAAACCTTAGCAGTGGCACTTGATATCTCCAAGGCATTCGATCGAGTATGGCACCACGGAGTCCTCGCCAAAGCTTCCATCTTATGGCTTGCCTCCCCGGCTATGTTCTCTGCTAGCCACTTTTCTCTCAAACAGGTCTCTCCATGTAGTGGTCGACGAAAATTCATCTCTCTTATAATAAATGCTGGTGTTTCAATTCCATCACCAACACTATTCCTACTCCATATCAACGATTTGTTGGAAGCAACTTCATGACCAGTACACAGCTTCGCGAATGATAGTACCCTCCATACCGCCTCCTCTTCCAGGACTCCAATACCAGCCAGGCAAACCAGAAACGAACGAGGGAGAAATGTTAACAACATAAATATGGACTTGGCAACGATTCTTGAATGGGGAGCCAATAAGTTGGTAGAATTCAATGCAAACAAAACACAAGCATGCCTTTTCTCTAGAAAAGCCGATCTCACTGTGCCCAATATGAGCTTTTCAGGGGTAACCATTCCTTTGAAGACATCCATTTCAATGCTTGGTATTATTATCAGCAATAACCTTTCTTGGAAAAATCACGTGAGATCAATTGCTAAAAGTGCATCCCAAACACTTGGTTTTCTGTTTCGGGCCAGGACCTATTCCACTTCCAGTCAGCTGCTTATGATCTAGAAGGCACAGATCCGACCTCTGGAACACCGTAGAAAAGTTGGCGATCTGGCTCTATTCTATAAATATTTTCATGGACGATGCTCTTCTGAAATATCAACAATTGTTCCTCCCTTGGCAGTCCTCGCGAGATTAACCCGTCGAGTTGAGGCTTCGCACCCCTTCGTGGTCACTTTGGAGACCTGCAGAACATCTCTTTCCAAAGTCTCGTTCATCCAACGAACATTGAGGCTCTGGAACACATTGCCAAGGGAGGTGTTCCCCGAGGTATATAACCTCAAGAAATTCAAGAAGAACACCAATTCCTACCTTATTTCCAATGGTTCTCACGATGTTCTCTGAACATTACAGGATTTCCTTTTTCTTGAGAACCAGAACATGAAAAGAAATTGAGAAACTTTGCAACCCAGGCAACCAGATGACGAATAGTCACGTCACGTAACGTCCTCAATTGTCGATTTTTCGTCAGAGACGTCACACACCAATTCATAGCGTCACTACGACGTACTCTCTATGAGGTTATAATCACATCATCATCTCGACGTCGAGTGAACGTCACTCAGAAGGGTGAAATAAGGCGTCAGTTACATGACGTTGCAGGGTCGTTCTATCGACGTCCATATTCCCCAGACCATATATCTAAGCCATGTATACTTACATTATCATGTGAAACCGTTGGGTTTGTGACGTACCTATATATACAGGATTGGCATTTTCAGTTTCGAAAAGTTTTCAGAAAAAAACGATTTTGGTAATTTTATATGTATGCTTCTAACGACAGAAGTAAAATTCATTAAATCAAATCACTATGCATGTTTTATTGGAATTATATATACCCAAAAAGTAAGAGAAAACTTTTTCAAACTTTGACACCCTGTATATCTCGGAAACCAATCAAGCTATATATGTATATATACAAATGATAATATAGGTGTACCTATATTGAAACCGTCACTTTTATGACGTTGCAGGTCGGATCTATGACGTCTAAAAATCACGTCGGTGTGACGTACCAATTCGGTGACATCGTCATTCAGAAAAATTTTCAATAATTTGATATTTAGAGTTTTGTTGGGTGACAAATAATGCATGAATATACGTTACTCAACAAAGTAAAGCTAAATTCTTAATATTAATTTTTATATTACTAAACTATATAGAGGGCTATATGGAATAGGTCCATTATCCTCATTCATTACGCCAATGTAATACGATAATGCATAGAAACATGGTTTTTTTATTATTATTATTATTTATTATCTCTTTCATATTGTTTTCATATTTTAATTCGCAACATTCGTACATAATAATGAAAAATATGAATTATTCAAAGTTGAACCTGGCGGCACCGAAAAGTTTCGTAGTAAACCAGCAATAATCGTTGTAAGAAATGTCATTAGTCATTTACAAATCTAGAGCAGACTATTTCGTTAATAAATATGGTTCGTCCATTTGTAGGTATTGTTGACATATACCTTTCAATCATTATGAATGAATAAAATTACCTGTGATCTCTTAGATGATCCTGCCTCCGGAAAGCCTTCCCGCAAATATCACACGAATACGGCCTCTCATCAGTATGCGTCCTCTCATGAATCAACAGATTATAACTCTTGGTGAACTGCCTGTTGCAGTACTTGCAAATGAACTGCTTCTTCGGCCTCGCCGCCCTGGCGGGCGTCCTCAACAACCGCCTGTCGAGGTGGGCGTGCATGGGCGGCGCTCCGCCTCCCGCGAACGGCGGGAAGGGGAAAGAGGGCGGGGCTCCGGGCGCGGGCGGGGCCAGGAAGGCGGGGTACGGGTGGGCGGCGGCCTGCGAGGCGGTGGCGTCGAGAAGGGCGGCGCGGTGTTGGGGCAGCATGAGGGCGTGGGCGGCCGTCAGACGGGCGGCTTCGTCGCGGAACTGGTGCATTTCCTGCGGGGTAATCGGTGGATTAGTCGTTTGTGGTGTCTTGGACCCCTGTGAATGACAAATTAGTCATTCACAGGAACGGTGGGAAGCGATATAGGTGTGAAATCTTTAGATATTCCAATAATAATATTTTGATTTTATGACATACTTGAACCTTATTTATTGTTGACAGTCACTGTCCGTGACATATGGACCGTGACATGGATACATATCATCAAGTATACATAATAGACCAGTGCTGAAGCCTTTGAAAATGGTGAAAAGTGAAAAACAATTATAGTTTAATGAAACCCATTGTAAGAAGAAGAGAATATAACAAATATGATTTTATTCGTCTATACGAATTATTGCATAGATTTCGGGAGGATGTAATCCAATGTTTTTCTCTCGTTATCTACCATTTTCGTCCATTGTATGAATTATTTAGGTAATGACTTTGAGTTTCTCTCTTTTGTGACCATTGCATTCCACTTTGAGTATCTGACTTTTTCCTAGTTGAAAATATGCCAGTCGGGCGTGAAATGGGATCTTGTTTTGGAGTGTTTCTTTACTAACCAGGTGACGTTCGGCGTTCGAGTTCATTTTGCGGACGTTGAACGCCACGTGAGGTATAAATGCTGAGATGCGTTTACGTTGGGTCAGGTTCGCCCCAGATAGCGGTCAAGAACGCTACCTGGGACAGCTCCGCACTGATGGAAGCCAACAGCTCGGCGTATAGGAAGGAAACACTTGCGATTTTAATAGTCTATACACATTATTGCATAGATTTCGGGAGGATGTAATCCAATGTTCTGCGTGGCATGTAGCCCTTTTCTCTCGTGATGTACCATTTTCGTTCATTTTATGAACTATTGTGGTAATTATACTTTGAGTTCCTTTCTATTGTGATCATTGCATTCTACTTTGAGTATTTGGCTTCTTCCTAGGCGAAAATACGCCGGGCAACCAACCACTCCCATTTCACCCGAAATGGGATCTTGTTTTGGAGTGTTTCTCCCCTTGCCAGGTGGCGTTTGCGTTCATTTCGCGGACGTTGAACGCTTCGTGGGGTATAAATAATGCTGAGATGCGTTTACGTTGGGTCAGGTTCGCACCAGATAGCGGTCAAGAATGCTACCTGGGACAGCCCTGCACTGATGAGAGCCAACAGCTCAAAACCGGTCTTCAGGTAGTCACGCGTTCCTGAACCACTTAGGCGCAGCTCGGCATTTAGGAAGGAAACTCTTGCGATTTTATTCGTTTATACGAGTCGATGCATAGATTTCGGGAGGATGTAATCCAATGTTCTGCGTGGCATATAGCCAGGAAAGTAGTTGTTTTTCTCTCGTTATGTAACATTTTCGTTCATTTTATGAACTATTGTAGTTATGACTTTGAGTTTCTCTCTCTTTGTGAATTTATATTTGCCTCCTATATTGGCCAGAATAAGGATGTGATCAATTTGCAATATTATCTTTATGTTGAATTATAATATTCAATCAATATTGTGTTTCGGTTTTGCTAGGTACCGTTTTCTCTCTCTATTTGGCCATTTCCTTGGGGATTATATGCCGTAGTGCGACTGGTGGCGATTCCTTTCGACTGGAGGAAATGTTTCAATTCAAAGGACATAAACGACGAGCCTCGATCTGAATGGATGTAACAAGGTAAACCAAACACCGAGAACATCATAGACAAATGTTTTATGACTGTAGCAGCTGATAGATCACCACATGGAAATGCAAATGGGAATCTTGAGTATTCATCTATTACCGTCAAAAGGTACCGATTGTGAGATATGGAAGGCAATGGTCCCTTGAAATCTAAAGCCAATCGTTCGAAAGGTACAGTTGCTTTTATTAATTGACCTTTATTTTTATAGAAACGAGGCTTAACAACAGCACATATAGCGCATGAAGATGTGATCCTTTTGATATCATCGATGGAAAATGGAAGATTTTTTGAACGAATCCAGTGTGTCATTCGAGTAATACCAGGGTGGCATAGAAATTGATGGAGATTGTGTAAATCAGATAATTCTTTACCACTTGTACTAGCACAAACTCTCGATAGTGCCTCCATTTTCGTAGCGCTTCATTTATTGCATAGGCTTCTTTTTCTATAGCAGAATGTCGACGCTCACTGTCAGAAAGTGTTCTTGAATAAAATGCACCTGGTCTTCCATTCTGTGATAGAGAAGCAGCAATTGCATAGTCTGATGCGTCAGTCTCTACTGTGAATGGAGTTTTGTCTTCAATGGATGTCACCATCGATTTGGCTATATCTGATTTCAAATTTTCGAAAGATTCAATGACTTGTGAATCTATTTATTGTCTGAGAAGATTGATTGATGTTTGGGAAAACTTCGATTTGTCTTCATTAATAGTCAAATTATATTTCTCAACAATCTCTTTGAAGTGATGCAGATTATGTTCATGTTCTATCGCATCTTTTCCACAAATGGTCACATCATCTAGATATGCAAAAGTTCCCTCTAATTTTTCATCCTTATGATGTTATCTATAGTTCGTTGGAAGCATGAAACTCCATTCGTGACCCCAAATGGAACTCTTAAAAATTGAAAGAGGTTACCACATGCTTCAAAAGCAGTATATGGTTTCTCATTCTCTGCGATGGGTATTTGATGGTACGCGCTCTTGAGGTCGACTGTACTAAACACCCTGTATTTAGATATATTAGAGACGATATCTTCTATATTGGGAAGAGGATAAGCGTCGAGTTCTGTGAATCTATTTATTGTCTGAGCATAATTGATTACCATTCGCTTCTTGTTATTCGAATTTGTCGTAACAAGGACTTGTGCCCGCCATGGTGATTTACTTTTCTCGATGATTCCTTCTGAAAGTAGTCTTTGGATTTCTGATTTGATGAATTCTGTATCATCCTGGGAATACCGGCGTGATTTAACGGCAATAGGCCTGCAGTCTTGGGAGAGATTCGTGAAGAGAGTCGCTGGAGGGACTGATGCTTGAGTAAGGCTGCAAATTCTGAGGGGAGTTCTAGGGCCTCCGAAATTTACTTCTACTGTAGAGTGATCTCCGAGTATATCATGTCCAAGTATAACAGTACAAAGTTGTTTCATTATCAATAACTTTACTTGTTTATAGGTGTGGTTTTCCAACTGGAGGTCAACTAAACAACATTCTTCCACTTGTGAAACATAATTTAATGATGCCATATTGATTCTTTCACTGGTAGGCATTCTTTGAACATGACAACGGCCAATAAGTGAGTTATTGATAAAACTCGAAATACTCCCAGTGTCAATGAGTGCTACAGCTGCTACTCCATTGATCTTGATTGGAATTGTTGCTTTGTTGAGGCATAATGGAGTAATAGCAGATAGAATGCAAGATAGAGATTCGGAACTAGCTGCTGCAATTTTAGATTCGGCTCTCCTACTTCTACAAACTTTGGCGAAGTGTCCTCTCTTCGAACAATTTTTACAGATTGCGTCAGATGCTGGACATTGATACCTTGGATGTCGCAAATTTCCACAGAAGAAACATGTGGTCGGTTCTTGTTTACGAACGACAGCACCTACAACATTATCGGACTGATTTGGAAAAGAACTTCTTGAAACCGCATTGATCGAAGAGGTGGCTGACATGAAGTTTTCTGAAGGAAATTGGGCCATTTTTAGGGAACGAGCTTTACTGAATGCTTCATCTAGCGGGAGAGAAATGCTTTCGAGTAGCCGCTGTCGTAAAGGAGCTGAGGAGAGTCCGGCTATAAATGCATCTCTTATGCTATCATTCTTATTTTCTTCTGCTGTCACGGCTCTGGAGTTACATTCTTTCGATAATTGTTTCAATGCATCCAGATATTCATCTATAGTTTCTCCTACCTTTTGACTTCGAGTTGCAAGCCGATGACGAGCGTATATTTAAATGCATCGATGGCTGATTGTAAGTTATTGTGCTCACTGATTATTCCGAAAATACTTGGTGTTATTAGGTTGGTTAAGAGTTTCAATTTCATTTCTTCTGTTATATCGTTATTCAATTGAAGGAAATTCTCGAAGGTTCGCTTCCAGTGATTCCATTCTTGATCTGCCGAACTTGAGTTAGGGCCAACATCTAATCGATCAGGACGAAGATACCTTTCGTTGGTTTCCATAATTGAATTTATTTTGTTGAATAAATTGTTATGAATGAGTTAGTCTTGACTACTTACAGGGACTCTAGCCTTGACCAGAAATTGGCTTTATTCAACAAAATACAGCATGACATGTGATATGACATAAATAGATAACTAATCAAAGTAACAGGACAAATGATGAACTTCGGAAATACGGTGTGTTAACTAAATATTAAATTATACAAGGAATGATCATCACAATCAAATTGATATTAAAGAGCCAATATCAGTACTATATTGATGGACAATGAAATGTAATATTCACTAACCATCATGAATCTGATATTGATGCAATATGTTTTCCAAGATTGATTCGATATTGGAAATATAATATCAGCCCATTATGTAAATTGACATAGTTTAATCGTTGATCGGCTGGTCACGCAATTTTAATATCATCACATCATTGGCACTGGATTGATTATTGAATATCGAAATGAAAAATTGGTTTGGGCTAATGTGAAACCAAGTTCTAGCCAATATGATGACCTGGGAAATGGTCATGGATACTAGATTCTAATTAGAATTGAAAAGAAGTGCTTTCATAGTGACAAGGACCATATTTCAATTTCACAGAACTATATTGAATAAAATATAATGCTATTGTTGAAAAAAATTCAACATTAAACCTTGGTTTATGAATAACTATTTTCTACTCGCACACATAATACAAGGTAAAATAGTTCAGGATCTAGAATCCGATCTTTCATTGAGTTCCTACTTACCTTCCGTTTGTCGTTCATCATTGCCATCAGCTCGAAGCTGGAATTGGATTTCCCGACGGTCGGAAAATTCGGGGGTTTATCGCCATTTCTCTCACTGTCACACCTGAAAAAAATTGGAATAATTAATAGTCTGTTTCCCAAGATCTTCCGAGCATACCAGCAAAAATTCAGACGATGTATAACCTAGCGTCCTTTTTTTTATACCATATCAGATTTATTTTTTTACAACGGTTGCTTTGATTTATATAATTTATTTTATTAATTAATTGTTTTCAACCCCTTTTTGCAACTAATATTATGTGTTTCATGAAATCTATTATGCATATTTATAGTTCTGAATAAATTATTGTTATCATTTACTTTAACCATATTGTCAAATGTCAAATCGATATTCCCTTCAAATCAAACACATCAATATTTCCGAATTTTATTATCTTCATTTACTATACTATACTACATTATTTCCAAATTCCATATTGTGTCTATTCACTAGACTATAACGAATAACTTATTCAGATATCCAAAAATAAGGAATTGCAATAATCATCAAATAATGCCAATTTTGCTGAATTGGATATTATTCGCGACTTCCAATGGATTTACCTTTGGGAGCGGAATAATCAGATGGTATCTAGCTGTGAACGAGACCACACCTCGACCACCTCTCTAAAAATGAATCTCCGGTAAGTGTAATTTCGATATTTTATTTGTAACTCATACATTCTTGTTGAAGGCGATTTATTTCCTTAACAATTATTGAATAAACATGTTCCATTTTTATCCAAGATCTTATTTATTAAATCTCCACCATCTGAGTTTACCCCCTAGATCGTGAGCCAGGCGTTTTTCATGAACATTGAATAATAATCAAATGAAGGGGTATTAATAAATAGGCCGGCTCGCGACAATATAAAGCCAGATAGCTATGAATATAATATATCCAATAATGATAGCTTGATATTGTGATGCCTCTGTACATACGTTTCGTAATGTTCATGCTCGAAATCTGACTAGTTAGCAGAACGATGGGTTCATTTTTCTGGTACTCCCTAGAGCAAATACGAATTAATGTTATGGGACAAGGTAACCGGCACGAACACTTAGCGTATATTTGAATTACTCATATGATATTTTCTATATCAACTTACATTATTTATCAGTATCCTTCCTATAACTTCAGGCGGGGACATACTTCCATACCAAAATCACCCTGTCGAATTCTCACTCGTTTTTTGTTTTCATATTCACAATTTCGCCTAGAATGTTTATTTTCTGACAACCTAGTAGAATACCCTTCCAGTGTATTCGACAAATGAACTCATGTAGGAAAATATCGAGAATATATGACTACCCATCTTTCGTGATATTCGTGCCTGCGCTCGTGAGCTCCGATCCCATCAACGGATGCATATTCCTGGGCAGGGCAGAGAGAACGGAGGTTCCTGTCTTGATTCAAGACTGTTTCATGAATTGGATGAATTTAATTGCACAATATGAATTGCTATCCGTGCCTCGTAAACACTCGATGAAGAAGCTTGGAGTTTATATAGGTATCTAAATGTTTACTGTCCTAATTTGAAACGACCTTCTACTTCCTAAATGATTTGCTCGTTCTCGTAGTAATTAATTTGGGAGTCCTCGCGTTCGTTACAATGGTAGCAATAAATATCTCAGCATAAACTTCAATAGCACAATTTTCCTCAGTTTAGCTATAAACATTCTCTGTCAAAAGAGTTTTCACCCATCTTTCGTGATGTTCGTGCCTGAGCTCCGATCCCATCAACGGGTGCATCTCCCTGGCGTAGGGCAGAGAGCGGACGTTTCTGGCTTGATTCAAGACTCGATGAAAATATTTATAGTTCATATATCTACATGTTTACCGTCCTAATTTGACACGACCTTTTACTTCCTAAGTGCATTGCTCGTTTTCGTAATAATTAATTTGGAAGTCCTCGCGTTCGTTACAATGCTAGCAACAAATATCTCAGCATAAACATCAATAGCACAATTTTCCTCAGTGTGTGATGAAGTGTTTTTGAACCAGCATCATTATTAGACTGGTTTTGATTAATATCTATAAGACTGATTCTAGTTGAATTTCACTTGTTCGAAAGCTCGAACCCCGAAATCCTGAGAGAGCTGAGTAGTTCATTGATTCCTGACTTTCCAAAGCTTTTCCTGATAGTAAACTCTGATAAACATCATTACAACCCTAAAGACTTCAATATTTTTAAACCCTTTGCTTGTGATATGAAATTTGGATGAATTATTTATCAGTTGAAATGATGTTTACCTGGTCATAACTTTTTTGTTATTGGATATTTTCCAGTCAAATTCATTCAGTAGCATTAGCAAGGTTAGTAGATTTTGTTCCCGTGGAAATATGGAGACTGTATAGTATAGCATCCTGCCAGCGATGCATCGTATAGTGCATGATTTTGAGTGACTTCGGGAATTGGAAGGATTCTGCCGCCTGGTGTGTGATAAGAACTCGACCTCCCTGCCGATTGATCGACTCAATTGGCAGAGCGTTGGGCATGTAACCCAGAGGTTGTGAGTTCGATTCTCACACGGGGCGGTGGAGTTTTTCCAGTTTCCATTGTCACTCGAAATTAGGGCTTTCCATCTTCATCATTATATAAACATTATCTGTCAAAAGAGTTTTCACCCACCTATCGTGATGTTCGTGCCTGAGCTCCGATCCCATCAACGGGTGCATCTCCCTGGCGTAGAGCAGCGAGCGGACGTTCCTGGACGGGATGACAGGCACGAAGGCGGAGTTCTCCCTGCGGTGGCTGCCCGAGGCCAGGGCGCTGTCGAACCTGGCGCAGACCTCGGACGCATTGCGGCCGGACAGCTGGACGTCCTCCGGCTGGGAGGTGGTCGCTGTCTCCGGCATCTCGGCTGGAATTCAAACCAGAATAGTGTATAGGGTGGCAGGGTTGGCATAAATTAATTCATATGAATTAAATCAGTGATTTAATTCGTGAATTAATTCCACTGACTTTTTTCGAAAAAGTCATGAATTCATTCAAATTTTTAAAAATTACCTTTGATTTCAACTAGTGCAAACTGAAAAATTCGATCGTATTTTGGCAAGACTTTGTTATTTCAAGCATGACAGAGATTTTAACTAACAGATAAATATATACAGTATCAAGTATCATCCATAAAGTCCATACATATGAGAACAGGTTTATTATCACAGAATTTTTTCTCTCGACGATCCATTATGCATATCTGATAACTTGAAGATCGATGTTGACACGTGATCACTGGTATGGTGATAAATAAAAATAATACTATAAAGCGACGAAAAGTGAGGTTAGATAACAAAATATCCATAAACATTTCTTATTAAGTTGCTATTCCACATTCAGTTTCGAGCAGGGTTGGCACGAATTAATTCATATGAATTAAGTCAGTGATTTAATTCGTGAATTATTTCAAATGACTTTTTTCAAATAAGTCGTGAATTAATTTAAAAATTATCAAATGGGAACGAATCGCATTATTACCTTCAATTTAAACTAGTTTAAAATGAAATATCCGATGACATCTGACAACTGACAACCGTGAAGCACCACACGCGGAAAACAAAATTTTTTAAGAGCCGCTTTACAATTTGCAATATTCCATTGCATGCAATTGATTGCTCCAATTCATATTTCCGGCAAAAATAATATGTAGGCTTTTCAACACTGAATCGGAATTACCGGCTTGCAATGTCTTTTTGTCATAGATTCAGCGTATTACTTCTCACCGAGTTTTGAGTTGGGTCAAGTGTTGGGTAGAAGAAACAATGAGAAAGGCAAGAAAAGTAAGATCCAATGTGTATCTAATGATGCGTGAAATTCCGAAAATCTAACATGTCACCACTAGAATTGCACCAGTAATACAAATTACCACAATATAAATAAATATGTCTGGATTCATTTCTTGCAATGCATCGAAAAATTGCTTTCCAAGGTGACACCAATCCGTAGGGCGCCATGGATGTTGCTGCATTTTATTGAAAATAACTGTAAAGCGCCTCTATAATGAAGATTGTGAATGAGTAATAAAATAAACATCATTTTCCATTCAATCAATAGTCTCAGTTTATATTGCAAAAATTGCATATTTTAATTATTTTATTGTCACGCTTTGAGATTTTTAACGAAAAAAAAAAAAACTTAGTTTTGTTGGATGTTCTTGTATTTTGTTCAAGTAAATAGAATTTGATTTGTTCTCAAATGAATTAATTCAAAAAAGTCCGAATTAATTCAAAAAGTCAGACTTTTTTGACTTTTTTATAAAACTCATGACTTATTCCAACCCGGCAGGGTGGGCAAAATTGGGCGTTTTCACGGGCTATCTCAATAACTAAACAAGTTATCGAAAAACCGATAAACATGTTACGGGTTCGATTTCGAAGGAACCTAAAATGGCGCATTCGGAATATTGATATCTTCATTCGTTTCAGAGATACAGGGGGAAATTGAAAAATAGCTTCGTTTTTATTTTCTGAGTGCTTTAAGGTGAGAGATATTGATGATTTTCGAAAGTTTATTCAGAAAGTATGATGCGAACAATCCATTGACACCATTAGAATTTTTATACAGGGTGACATTAAGAAGATATGGCATCCAATTATATTTTTTCTTATGGAACACCCCGTATATTTTGGCACAGTTAGATAGTCCCGGGCGTTCAAATTTCAAATATATATAATATTTGCAAAAATATATTCAGCGTGTCGCATTTTTCATGGTTACACCTCCGTATCTTCCGCAATAATCATTGAGGTTGGATTCATAAATTCGCAACTGTGAGAAAGATGCCAATGATACACTCGAGTAGGGTCCCTTGATGGAAATTGACGTTAAAGTCATCTTAACAGGGTACGGACAGATCATAGCTGCATTCTTTTTCAATGATCTAGAGACTTTAGTTTTGTCTACTGGCATCCCTGACATTGCTGTCACGTCACATCCATGGGCGCTACAGAAAATCATTCAAAATTTCAATAATAGGTATGTGAGATCATATGGCGAACGAGTATGTAATTATGATCCGATTCTATTCAAAATTGGAAGGTGTCTGGGGTTTTCCGGGTTTGGAGATAATGATTGTTTCGTCAAAAGTGAAAAATCCAAGAAGACGGATCCAATATGGCGAACGAGCTTTGTAATAAATAGTTGTTTGAAAAATCAATTGAACACGCGTTCGTAGATTCTTAGTCGATGCTAGTAGCAAGAGTATTTGTATGTGACAACAAATACTGAAATTTAATAGTTGATTATTTTTTCTACGAGCGTATGGAAAAGTCCACTTTTCCCCACTCATTTCACTGAAAGAGTCACTTTTCCGTACTAGTGCGTATAAAACTTTTTCCGTCTACCTCTATCCAAAGTATACAATTCCTTGCCTCAATGTAGGGAGCAACATCCTTCCAGGGAGGAAAAGTACTTTTTTCCCTAACATTTTCTCCCTAGGGAGAAAAAGTGAAAGTGGCGTCATATGTTATTTAATAGTAAATATACCAGACACGTTTATTTGTCTGCTATAGAGCAGGAAAATGTATCTACCAAATGGTTGGAAAGAATTCTATTGCTGAAATTCATAAAAAAATTGCAAAGTTCACTTGCAAATTCTGGAGCTAAAATCTACTACTTTTTTCCTTTGTAAAATAAATAACTATTCATTCAATTTTGGTTTCTATCGAAACATTCTGCTGAATTACTCGAAACCCTTTGCATATAGCCAAAAACGTGTCGAATACTTTGTGTTCGTCAATGAGTTGGCTTTCGAACGGTATATATAACTTTTATTTTATGACAAACAGATACTGAAAATGTGTCAAAACAATGTAGCATTGCACAGTTATGGCAAGAATTTAATTTATACAATAATATATTTATAAGTAGCGAATGTATTTATTGTAATTTTCGATGTGTATTAAATAAATTGTAGCATGTTCATTGCAATTGAAATTTTTTCCGTTTTAAAATCAGTGATAGGAGTCATACCTAAGATGATTGTGAGATACGTTTCAATCAATAGGTACACGAACGAGAAATAAAAGAATTTAAATACAATATTATTTCAATTCAATTTGCAAATTCAGTACATATATTGTAAAATAAACTGGTATACAAAGAAAATAATAAGGTGCAATGATATTTAATGGGGTTGGAAAAAAATCTTCTTGTGATTACCGATCACTGTCGGAACACTGTACTTCACATACACAAAGTTTTGTACATCGTATTCCTATTTTAATACATTTACAAGATGTGCATCTCTTGCGGCAAGTACAAGTGGTAAGTCGTACACAGTGTTTTGCCACTTCCGGAATTATTGTCCACACAGGTCGGTATGATCCTTCTGAAGTCACAGTCCATCCTCAATTGGTTGGGGAAGGTATTGCGTATTGTGAATCGAGGCTGTTGTTCCAGATTCTTGCTTGAAGAGTTGCTCCTTTAATATGTTGTGCTAAAACATCTGCTGTAGGAGGAATGTTTTCGATTGCTCGATTCTTTCTTGTAAACAACAGTCTTCTGCAGTCATTGATGTTCTGAAGATCTGATGCTCGATCATAAAGTAGAATATGAAATCGCTGCAACACAGCATAACATTCATCATCAATATCAGAGGTGCTTGTACAAAGCTGATGCAATACACGATCAATTTCACGAAATGACATCCAGACCTTCCAAGCTGTGTTCTTACCAATACCACAAAATGTGTAAACGGTATCGCAACCAGTTAAAGAATGAAAAGCCAACATATTCCTGCAAATTTCTGGTGAGAGTTTGGCACAAATCTCATGAATTGTAATGAATTTTCTTTGTTTCCCACAACCATACTCAATCCATAGTTCAATAATATTTTGTATTTGGGGAAGCAGTGATATTGAAATAACCACTACATCTGAGTCCACAGTTCGTATTAGAATGTGAATATGTTCACTTTCTACTGCATGCTTAACATGCAGAAGTAGTCGGCCATATGCTTCTTCGTGGCAGGAGAAATGCTTGATACATCCATAGGTCTTGAGGTGAGGACTCGGTCATCATAAGTACAGACAATAGTATATTACATAACAAGAGTTGTAAAACGCATATTACGCACGAAGTGGAGAGAGTTATACACGATGCCGCATAGCGGCAAGTGTGTAACTCCACAAGTGCGTAATTGCTTTACAACTCGAGAATTGTACTATACTTTTTCTACGACTACACTATATTTTCTTCCGGATAGTGCAGATATTGTATTAAGGCACAAATAACGAATACCAATATGAAACGTCTTCCGTCACTAAGCCAGCTGCATGAAAAGTTACAAATCACAATTCTTGTGTTTTTTTATTGATACATTGCATACCGAGACATTTTCCTCAATTCGAACTGAAATGGAGCCGTTTTTCATATCTAAACAGCTTTATTAATAGCCAAAAACACATTGTATAAAAATATAAAATTAACATTCATAATGGTTATTTATTAGTAACAGTGCAGCAAGAGAGAGATTCTGTAATTTTATTAAAAATAATAAAAAAAAGTTTTCCAACTGCGCTCTGAACCACCCACCTTTGGGTTCGGAGCCAGCGCTTCCAACAACTGAGCTATCACCATTTCTCCGTATTAATAGATATTTTATAAATATAATTTCGAAGATGGATCTTTTTTAATTAGTCCTGTTATTTAAAGAAAAAAGAATACATCAATTCAATGTTGAGTATGTATGTTATTTGAAAAATAACCTTCAACAGGAGCATTATACAGAAAGTAATTGATCTGTTCAGCATAAAGTATTTTTGATTTTTTACTTCGGAATCCATCCTTCCCTTTTGATGAAATGGGATATGTTGCTATGTTAATATTGTGATTGATATTTGGTGTTGATCGTAACATGGAATATATCGACCAGAGTGATGATGATTTCATGAAATTTGGTAATTCTTGAAAATATACTAAAAGGATATTTTCCGAAAATGACACGGTATTATTTCTAATTCTCCAGTCCAGGAATTTTTGATTTGCTATTTCGTATCATTCACGAGACTAAGCGGGTAGCAACTCATTTTTTACCATTCTAGCTTTTTCCAACATTTCTGGTGGTGTAGAAATAATCTGCTCATCATCATCGCTTGACATCATTTTTTTTAAACTGAAATTGAGGATTCTCAATAGAAAATATAACTTTCCTGATTCTTTCTGTTTCGGTGGATAGCTGGATTGATTGATAAAAAGATAAGTACCTACCCACCTAGCTAGTGACATTAATGAAATTGTTAATTGTTATTGACACATCGCCTAAGCAACAAAACAAAGTCATCTATCAACATACCTATGAAACCGTGCGATCGCTCTCTTTACGCACACGTGTGTAAGGAGAAGCTTACTGCCATTGTTTTGTGTACAATATCCATCACTTACAGTAGTAGTCGTAGGAAACATGTTTTTCTGGATACTCGTTTCTCACCATTTTCTCAGCTAGCAAATGGAACAGTTGTGTCTTGTTCTCCTTAACACATAGAAATTGCTTAAATTTTTTGGGAATTGCAGTTGAATCTGAGACTTTAATACTTATGCCACTTCATCTTCTTTCTCGGGTGTCTGCCTTTAAACTGTTGCTAGCATATCGGTCGAATACAATATCTAGTCGTGAACTATTCCTCAGTTGATTAGTAAAATATGGTTTAAAAACATGTTCATAGTATCCGGAAAATGTTAAAATGTACCACTACCAGGATTAAGTATGTGTGATGGCACTGATGGCAGTGATTAAAACTAATGTTAGCTTTTGTTTCAATGCAGTCAATTATATCAGACTTGTTTGTTGCTTTTCTGAGTTTTCCATCCTCTGAAATAGATGGCGGGTACATTTGGTTTCCATGCGATATATAATCTGCAAAACAAGTTGGAGTCTTTACGCAAGTTAGCAATCTTGGACTTTGCCTTATCTGTTTTTCTTGATATAGTTTTGAATATGTGAATATTGGTTCGAGGAATAATTTCATGAATTGAATTTTGAACTTGATCAAGGCGGGACACGATAAATTCATCATACTGTTTGAGACCTAGAGTATATGCTTTCTTACACACCTGACAGCTTCGACACTTGGAATTACGTTAGAGCTCCCTATCGACACCAAATCGGGTACAATGTTTTGGCACATTTTCAGTAACTGTTTGTTATAAAATAGGAGTCATATACACCATACGAAAACTAATTCATTGATGAACAAAAAGTATCTGCTACGTTTTCAGCTATATGCAACGGGCTTCAAGTTATTGAGCAAAATGTTTCGATAAAAACCATAATTAACTTTCTCTTGTTTTTGATGAATTGCCAAATGTGTTTCGGATTATTGACAATATTTTCTTCAACTGTTTGTAGATAGTTTTTGTAATCTTCGTCGATGAGATGTTATATTGATAAATACGTGTTGTGAGATGTCGCAAAAGAAAATTCTCAGTAGACAAAACAACGAGTGGGTTCTACCCAGTCGAGATAAAAGTCACTAGACGAATTTTAACAAAAGTCATTGACACATTGAGGTTATGAATATTGAATGTGGAGAGTGGAGTGGAATGTTATCACCTATAGTACCTGTGCATAAACGATACATCAATACTATTCATTTAATTGATAATTTTCACGTCACATGAACGAAGAGATGGCAATATTGGCAGCTATTGAAAACTTATAGACTTAGAGAACAAGTAAGATGCATTGGTTAAGTTGAGAGAAGTACTAGGAGACCCTATGAATGAAATGACTAACGTACAATTCGTAAAATATATTCGATCAACGAAACATTTTCTTGTTCATTATTTCTTTATTTATATTCAACTTCAACCTTCAACTCTTATCGTTATGGAACACGAAATTGGAGGCTGATTGAGAAAGTAACCATCGGAAATATCAGCGTTCTGTGCATCTGTTACGCTGTTTGCCAAATCATTCCAATCGACAAATATTATCGACTGTCTACGGTATCTCTACGGGTACTCGAGAATTCGATTTACAACTATTACACGACAGTTGTACCCGACAAATTATCGTGTGCGAGAATTTTATTCGTCAATTAAGAATCGGCCCCCAGGGACCCTATATTCTCAAATGGTGAGATATTTTGTCGCACGCGAGCTTTCTACATTGTGGAACAAAAAACGTGAGTGCTCGTTCTCGAATGGCGCATTCGAAAATTTTCGATAGACAAATTGTAGAGTGGCCTTAAGCAGTCGACATTTTCATGTCGAATGCGTCATTGAATATTTGACTGATTTCTTCACTTGTTATTTTGAGAATGGCAGCTTCATTAATAGAAATTGTAAATTTGCAAAATTAAGAAAATTATCAACTGCCACGAGCGTATATAAGAATGCGTTCAGATTTTTATCGGACAGAAAATGTATAAAAACATTTAGGTAAGGAATTAGTGAGAGTCCATTGCACTGTTAGAGCTGTTACAATTATTTGAATTTCATGTGTATAATCTAATTGTATGTTAAGTTGGCAACATGATATGTATGACGTTGATACTGACTGTTTGTCAATTGTCATTCTTTCTATGATACTTGTCATATGTTCCGTGTGTCTGTGTATCATAAAGTATTGTATCCATGAACTCTATCAAGATCATGTCTCTTATCTCTTATCTAATACCTCGTGCTAATTAAATATTAGTTAATAATTAAAAACTCATTTTATTATTAATTATCATAAACCAAACAGGTTATGGGCCCAGATCTAGCGTCTGAAGTGCGTACTATAGTGATCTGAAATTGTAAGTCGCATTTTAATGAGTTTATATATTTAATTGACCACATAAAGTGAGGTTATGATTAATCCTGAGACCACTGGCACGAATTCTTTATCTACAAATTCTATTACTATTGCAACGTCCACAATGGCTGCACCAGTCACTATTTCAACATCTGTACCTAACATCGACAAGCTTGATGGTCAGGCAAATTATGGTTCCTGGAAATTTGCCATGAAAATGAGCCTCGTGCTTGAAGGACTATGGAACATCGTGGATGGAACTGAAGCAGTGACAGACGCAAATAATGATAAAGACATGCGGGCATTAGCCAAAATATGCCTCAGTGTGAAACCTTCGTGCTATGTCCATGTGCAAAATGCCAACAAATCCAAAGATGCTTGGGACAATTTAAAAGCTGCTTTTGAGGGCTCCAGTATGAGTCAAGTATTTGACCTAACCAGACGGCTCTTCAATAGCCGCCAATCACATTTCAACAGTATGGAGGAATTTATAAATGATGTTCTTCAAGCTCATCAGAAGCTACAAGATATGGGTGAAAAGGTGGAGGACAAATATCTCTCCTTCGTTCTCATGAATGGTGCAGATGAGAGTTATGAAACACTCATCATGATGCTGACTCGTGACAAGAAAACTCCTCCATCATCTGAAGAGGTGAAAGTTGCTCTCCTGGAAGAAAGTGCCCGCAGAAGAATGAAGAGTCAAGACGATAAGTCGACCGCTCTGTTGTTACATGGTCATGTAAATAAAAAACAATGGAAGAAGAAGAAGACTACTGGTAACACAAAAATTGTTTGTCATGAATGTAATGAGCCAGGTCACAAGCGTCCTGATTGTCCCAATAGAAAGTCTAATCATCCAGTAAGGTTTAATACAAATAATAGTCAAGATAGTAATCTTAGTGTGGTTAAAAGTAATGCTTTATTTTGTTCTGCATTTTTGACATCTGCTCCAAAAGAGTCATGGATTTTGGACTCTGGGGCAACTAATCATATGTCCTGTAAAAGAGACTGGATGACAGATTTTTCTGATGGTCACAATCAGAATATCACTATTGCTGACAGTGGCACTATGGTTTCTGATGGTAAAGGAAATATCCCTGTAAATTTTTCATGTAATGATGCCATTGTATCAAAAACTATAACCGATGTATTGCATGTACCTTCATTAGCCACCAATCTTTTGTCTGTTTCTAAAATTGCAGAAAAAGGTTATGTTGTAATATTTGACAAGTATGGTTGTAAAGTGTATAATGAAAATATGTTCTCTCTGAATGTTAAACCTGAGTTATCTGGTACTTTAACTAATAACTAATGGTCTCTACATAGCTGATGAAAAAGGTGTGAATAGAGAGCAAGTGAGGGCATTGACAGTAAGTATGTCTGATGAGCATGAACTGTGGCATAGACGCATGGGGCACTTGAATCGTAAAGGGTTGAATTTGCTTAAGAATGGTTTGGTTAAAGGACTCACATTCAATCAAATATGCTCTGATCCTTGTACTATATGTTTGGAGGGAAAGCAAACTATTACTGCATTTCCCAAGTCCAAGAGTAAAAGGGGTACTGACTTGCTTGAAATCATACATAGTGATGTAATGGGTCCAATGGAAGTTCCATCATTGTCTGGTGCTAGATATTGTTTGATATTCATAGATGACTTTAGTCGTAAAACATTTGGCTTTATGATAAAGGAGAAAAGTGAAACTTTTTCAAAATTTCTTGACTTTAAAGCAATGGTTGAGAAACAAACTGGAAAACCCATAAAGATTATTAGGACAGATAATGGTGGAGAATATACTAGTAACCAGTTTGAATCTTTTTTGAAATCACATGGAATTATTCACCAAAAGACTATACCTTACACACCCCAACAAAATGGTGTGGCTGAGCGTACTAATCGCACTCTCATGGAACGTGTTAGATGTATGCTTTTTGATGCAGGATTGGATAAATGTTTTTGGGCTGAGGCCATGAATACTTCTATCTATATTAAAAATAGATGCCCAACTTCAGCATTGAAAAATGCAGTTCCTGAGGAAGTATGGTCAGGTAGTAAGGTTGATGTGTCCCACATTAGAATTTTTGGAAGTAGGGCACAAGCTCACATTCCTGATGAAAAGCATAGAAAGCTTGATAAAAAATCGGTTGAATGTATTCTGGTAGGTTATGGTGAAACTGTGAAAGGTTATCGTCTTGTACTCGCTGATAATCCTAAAACTGTAATTTATGCTAGAGATGTTGTCATCATTGAATCAGTACCACGAAATAATGGAGTCTCACATAAATCAATTAGTGATGACAACAATGTTGAATTAGTTAGTAATATACAGATTCAATTGCCTAATACTGTTCCAATGCCAATTCAAGAAGATGAACCTCCACTAAATGCTTCAACTAGTTCTCATGATGATAGTTTTGATAGTACTCGGTCAGAAATTGATGAGGAAGATAATGACAAAAATGTAAATCTACAACCTATTTTATTTGGGGGTAGATATCCTGTAAGAAAGAGAAAACCATTAAAAAATGATGATTTTGATTATGATGCATTCTCTTTTTTGGTACAAGGAAATGCACATAATTTTGTTGTAATTAATGAAAATGATCCTAAGAATGTTAGTGATGCTTTGGAGCGTACTGATAAAAATTTGTGGAAGCATGCTATGAATGAGGAAATTGAGGCTTTATCCAGTAATGAAACTTGGGAGTTAGTGCATCGTCCGAATCACAAGAATGTGGTGAAAAGTAAATGGGTTTTCAAGACTAAAAATAGCATAGATGGGTCAATTCGCCATAAGGCAAGGCTTGTTGCTAGAGGTTTCTCTCAAATATATGGTGAGGATTTTCTTGACACATTTGCTCCTGTTATAAGGCTCACATCTCTTCGTGTATTGTTTGGTCTTGCTGCTCAGCTAAACTTAGAAATGGACCATGTGGATATCACCACAGCATTCCTAAATGGGGATTTAAGTGAGGATATCTACATGGAACAGCCTGAAGGTTTTGTCAAGAAAGGATCTGAAAATATGGTTTGTAAACTTAAGAAGGCAATCTATGGTCTTAAGCAAGCAGCTCGTTCATGGAATACAAAAATTCATTCATGTTTATTGAAGTTTGGTTTTGCAAGGTCAAAGCATGATCCCTGTGTGTATGTAAAGAAACTAAATGATGATTTAATTGTGATTGGACTTCATGTTGATGATTTTTTCATATTTGCCAGTAATAAATGTGAAACAGAGCTCCTTAAACGAAAATTAGGTGAATGTTTCAAAATGAAGGATTTAGGGGAATTGAAAGAGTGTCTGGGAATTAAAGTGACTAGGGATAGAGTGGCTGGTACGATTAAACTCAATCAATCGCTTTATGCAACAAAAGTTATTGTGAATCATGGTATGGAAGGTTGTAAACCAATGGGTTCACCTATGGATGTTAATTTGAAACTTAAAAGGGATGAAACTAGTAAAAACAATCCTGAATATCAACAAATAATTGGATCTTTAATGTATCTATCTATTTGTACAAGACCTGATATAAGTTATCCTATAAGTTACCTCAGTCAGTTCAATAACTGTCATGGACAAGAACACTTTGTAGCTCTTAAAAGAGTTCTCCGATACTTAAAGGGAACACTAGATTATTCCTTATGTTTTTCTAAAGGTCAAGGTAAGCTTGTTGCATATGCAGATGCAGGACGTGGAGATATTCTAGCTGATAGTCGCTCATATTCTGGTTGTATTGTAACTTTTGAAAATGGTCCAGTAAATTGGATAGCTAAAAAACAGAGCCATGTTTCAATGAGTTCAACAGAAGCAGAATATGTTGCTATATGTGAAGCATCCAGAGATGTTGTATACATTAAAGGATTAATTGCAGAATTGTACAAAGATTTAGGAAACATCACTATATTTAATGATAATCAAGGTGCAGGCAAACTCGTAGAAAATCATATGTTCCACAGTCGTTCAAAGCATTTTGCATCTAGATATCATTATGTGAGAGAGTTAACTGAACTTGGGGAAATAAATGTTAAGTACAAACCTGGTACTGAAATGCCTGCAGATATGCTCACAAAGCCTCTTCCAAAGGCTAAATTGTTTGACTGTGTAAGATTAATGAAATTAGTTGATTGAATATAATGTTGCTCATATTATGTAATTAGATTATAAGTGAGGGTGTTACAATTATTTGAATTTCATGTGTATAATCTAATTGTATGTTAAGTTGGCAACATGATATGTATGACGTTGATACTGACTGTTTGTCAATTGTCATTCTTTCTATGATACTTGTCATATGTTCCGTGTGTCTGTGTATCATAAAGTATTGTATCCATGAACTCTATCAAGATCATGTCTCTTATCTCTTATCTAATACCTCGTGCTAATTAAATATTAGTTAATAATTAAAAACTCATTTTATTATTAATTATCATAAACCAAACAAGAGCCAGGGTAGGTAATGTTTTCAAGAAATTGTGTTGTCATGGAAACGTGTTAATTTTTTTCTCTACTCACATAACTAAAATGGCATTTAGCGTACGGATATGTACCACGTTAAATGGTCGATTAATCACGGATTGTCGATCTGTGATTTATTCAAAATATTAAACACATTACCATGGTAACGCAGTTCATTAAACACAGCTTCACGAATTTGAGACATGTCTGGCCTGTCAATTAACTGTCAACTGTTATTTTCGAATTTTGTATCAGAATTATTCAAACAATATTAGTTTGTATCAGAATTCTTCATTAAAAATATATGCGAAAAGTAGACGAAAGTGAAATCGAAGAGAATTTTCTGGTACTTGCATATCTCCAAGAAGTGTAAAAATGAAGCATCCATCTTTGAGAACAGTTTATTTATTCTGCGCTAAAGGTTAGCAAGCAATGGACTGGACACATCTACAACCAATATCACTCATACGTGTCTCACTGGTTGCATGCATTATGTTCTCAATTCCCATTCCTTTCGAATTATTTTGTAGGTTAGCAGGAATTGCAGGTATGTTAATGAAAACTTTCGGAGTTCGTAGAAAAAGCATAGTATGTAACGCGTTTATAAACTCTTCTAGGCACTCGTTTATTAAACACTCGCTCCGCTCTGCTCCGCTCGTGCTTAAAATACTCGATCGTTACTAAAAGGACGTTTATAACACTTGTTACATAATATACTAATTTTCGACTCACATAACTAAAATGGCATTTTTCTACTCACATAACTAAAATTGCATTTATCGTACAGATATGTACCACGCTAAATGATCGATTAATCACGGATTGTCGATCTGTGATTTATTCAAAATATTAAACACGTCACCGTGGCAACACGATTTCTTAAACACATCACCATGGCAACGCAGTTCATTAAACACAGCTTCAGTAATTCGAGACATGTCTGGCCTGTCAATTGTATTAACTGTCAAATGTTATTTTCATATTTTGTATCAGAATTATTCAAACAATATTCGTTTGTATCGGAATTCTTCATTAAAAATATATGCGAAAAGTAGACGAGAGTGAAATCGAAGAGAATGTTCAGGTACTTACATGCTTCCAAGAAGTGTAAAAATGAAGCATCCATCTTTGAGAACAATTTATTTATTCAGCGCCAAGCATGACAATAAACGTGAAACAAAGGTTAGTAAGCAATTGACTGGACAGATCTACAACCAATATCACTTATACGTGTCTCGCTGGTTGCATGCAGTTATATGTATTATGTTTTCAATTCCCATTCCTTTCGAATTATTTTGTAGGTTAGCAGGAATAGCAGGTATGTTAATTAATGTAATTTTTGGAGTTCGTAGAAAAATCATAGTATGTAACGCCTTTATAAATGCTTCTAGACACTCGTTTATTAAACACTCGCTCCGCTCTGCTCCGCTCGTGCTTAAACTAGGTACTCGTTACTAAAAGGACGTTTATAACACTTGTTACATAATATACTATTAATGAATTACAGATCATCAATCCGTGATTAATCGATCATTTATGGTGGTACATACATATCCGTACGCTAAATGAATTTTATTAGTTATGTGAGTAGAATAGTATATTGTTTAACGAGCACGGAATGATAGTGATTTCCTACGAAAATGAAGTTAGCGCAATCATTCGAGTAGGAAATTAGCATTCCGTGCAAGTTATACACTATAATTTTTCTACGGCTGTAACAGATAACAGCGGCATTTTTGATTTCTTCGGCTTTTGTAGCCATCTGATTAGACAGAGCTGTCATTGCTTGCAATTTGACATTCCATGAGCGATGAGATTTTTTGTGAAATAATAACACAATGGAGTCATAGTATGTGATATCAGATACGGAAATGAAATTGATGACATACAAAGTACCTCATTGATGTATCGAACACAGTAAAAAGAGAGCAATTTTGTGTTATAGCCGTAGAAAAAAAAATTATTTTAAATTTGTAGCGGACGGCTCGAGGGACGGCTACTACTATACCGTCACCATCAGTGCATGTGTGTAAGTATATTATAGAAAAACAAAATAAAATTTGTAAATAAGTAACATGGCAAATAGGAATCTTTTGCACTGCTTACGAAACAAAAATCTAATTAGATTCAAATTGACTGCACGCAGGGGCGTCCGCAGAAATAATCTCAGGGAGGGGTAAGTCACAATAAATAATGTACCTACATTATACAGAACATATGAAAAAAACTGTTTTTGCACGACCTATGAGCGATTTTACACCGACTAAAGCGGGAATACAGGATATACGGAACAGAGTATAGGCACTCTCTAGGCTAAAAAAAATTCCGGGATTTTTCTGGCAATAAATCTACCACTATGTTTGCAGCAGCTTCTTCAATAGTTTTTCCACAAATTCCTGCAATATTTATTGAACAAACTTTGGAAAGCAATCAAGACAATATGCTACCACACTTTTTCGATGTTCACAAAAAGCATATGGCTACTCTTCTTTATCGGTAGTCATGATAATTCAACTTCAATTTGTGATTATTGTGTTCGGATTTTCATTATCATATTGACAATAATTGATTTTATCATAAGATTCTTTCAATTAAAATCGTCGAGTCGTGCAAAAATGGTATATAAACCTTGGAAGTGAGTTCTTTCTTCCCTCAGTGCATTGTAGCACCCTCTGGCTACAAAACCACTCTACTAGTATTCTCCATAAAACATGGAAAAAAAAGAATATTAATTGAATTGACATCACATATCTAGGTATTCTGTTTACAGCCAAAATTACAATAAAAAATTGCACGTGATGATAATCATAATCTTGTTCAAACAAAAATGGCATTCTTATAGAGTCTTGAGCAAATTTATCAATAACTTCGTTGACAAAATTAACTCTTTATATATTTTTAAGATGTCGATGAATACCGTCGAATGAGGTGGCTTCGGACGATTTTTACAGTTTTTTCGCTGTAACTTTTTGAAAAACAATGTTTTGACACGAAATTTTCACGAAATGTAGCACTCATATAAATGAATCGATTCGTGGTATAGAACTTCTGTTTTCATTTTCAGGAATATTTTTTTTTTATTTTGAAAAGTGTCCGAAGTTACCTGGATAGGTGTGGTGAATTCGGACACCCCTTCAAAAGCGCATGAAAACGACATCCAGCTTCATCAGACTCAACTTCGGACATAAATTCGAATTTTTAAAAAAATGGAACATCAAAAATTCAATTTTCTGTCCGAATTTATTTTATCTTAGGAAATTGACTTCGGACGCGCATTGTTGACGATAGGAAATTTATTTCTCGTCTCAACAAAAATAATTCGGACACAACATGAGGAAAATATTTTTTATTTGAAAATGATTCTTTAAGAATAAAATAAATAGTAACATTCCTACAAAAATAAAATAGCATTCTGCCTAAAAAATAATCAACAAAGTAGGAACTTACTTCATGTATCACAAAAAAACGAATAAAGCTATTCTATGACAATATCATTCAAATCACAAAATTTGTATTTTCCTCTTCTAAACTCATCCATAGTAATTTTTTGGTGAATTTCTGTATAATTCACAGGCTTCATCAATCCGGAATGGAAATGAGAACTAAAATTCCTCCCCAAATTGTTTTTTTCTCAAGAAGCTAACTTGGAAGTGATTATCTCCCAATTGTGATAAAATTTGGGCAACATAAAGTTTATATTTCTTAGAATTGAATATAGGCACTTTGATTATTGCGAAATCATTTTTCTTCAAATTTTCTAAATCAGTCTTAGTAGAAATAGTTTCTACTCTCTCGTTAGTGTCCTCTTCTGACGATTCATTGGTACGATTGGTACGAACGTCCGCCAAGGATTTTTCTATAGGTCCGGCCCATGTCCGAAGTCTTCCGCAATAATGTTGATGTTCTGGTTATCGCCCTGTATAAAAAAATTCTATGAAATTTTCAAACAGATACATCATCAAAGCATTCTTTGAACATCACCCTTTGATTGAACATATGCCACTGAGCTCTACATTCAACACAAAAAGTGCTACAGCAGTTACTTTTTCACTTTTGAGAATTCGCAATAAAAATACGCTCATATAAATACCGACGTGAACAATTCTTCCTTACCTCTCTACGCAAACTACACTCTCCAATACTAACAATATTCAACCTGCAGAAGATTCACGTCTATCGCGATACCTCCTTCCGCGACATTCACGATTGAGAGCGAAAAGTACCCACTGTCCGAAATCACCGGTACCGTCCGAAGCCACCTCATTCGACGGTACTATAATAAAACAAAGTCTCAGAAAGTCACTATAATAAGCGCTAATCAGAATAGGAATTGAATAATGCAAATGTATCTTGTTTAGAAAGTATCTGATGAGTAAAGATACCTTGCCTCCCCCTCCGGACGCCCCTGACTGCACGAACCCCAAAAACATATTCCATAATATCAAGATGAGTTATTATGCATCAAATCAACAAGAATACACCTCGGAATACACCTTTTGATCTGAGGTTACTATACAGAGTGTCCCACTTACCATGCTCACCAGGGGTATCTTTTTAACGGTGAGAGATACGAGGTCGGTTAAATGGCACCAAATGTGAAGTTTGTCAAGGCCAACTATAATGTGAAAAAATATTTTGATAAAATCTATTCGTTTTTGTTTTATACGCAAAAAACAGATTTTGATCATTTTCATGTCTCCTCCGTAACTTCTTTATTTATGAAAATATTCAAATGGGAATTTACCATTCTCATGGCAGTTTCTCAAAGTGATTTCGAAAAAAATATGAAATTTATACCAACTCTCCTAGAATTTGAGATATCAGCACCAACTTTAGTTTTTCAAATGTAGGTCATAGCTCACTATGACTTAGTTACAAATAACTTTTTTTTCTCTTTCAGATGATATGTCGCAGTAATTGTTTTGTGTTGATCACAACGGAGTTATCGTCATTTACACAAAAACAAAAAATTATTTGGAAGCCGCCATCTTGAATTTATAAATTTTAACAATGAAATCATGATCTCCGACCTCAAAAACCCCCACTCACCAATTTTGAATGGAATCTGACCAAATCTTGTCCGCCATCTTGGAGCAGTCATTTTTTAAATTTCAACAAAAATTCCATAATGTATTGTCACCGAAATTATGAACACCTGCCAAATTTCAAGTTAATCGGAGTTATGGATTTTTTGTTGAAATCAAAAACAAATGGCTGCTCCAAGATGGCGGACAAGATTTGGTCCGATTCCATTCAAAATTGGTAAGTGGGGGTTTTTGAGGTCGGAGATCATGATTTTCTTGTTGAAATTTATGAATTCAAGATGGCGGCTTCCAAATAATTTTTTGTTTTTGTATAAATGACGATAACTCCGTTGTTATCAACACAAAACTATTACTGCAACACATTATCTGAAAGAGGAAAAAAAGTTATTTGTAACTAAGTCATAGTGAGCTATGACCTACATTTGAAAAACTAAAGTTGGTGCTGATATCTCAAATTCTAGGAGAGTTGGTATAAATTTCATATTTTTTTCGAAATCACTTCGAAAAACTGCCATGAGAATGTGAAATTCATATTTGAATATTTTCATAAATGAAGAAGTTACGGAGGAGACATGAAAATGATCAAAATCTGTTTTTTGCGTATAAAACAAAAACGAATGGATTTTATCAAAATATTTTTTCACATTATAGTTGGCCTTGACAAACTTCACATTTGGTGTAATTCAACCGACCTCGTATCTCTCACCGTTAAAAAGATACCCATGGTGAGCATGGTAAGTGGGACACACTGTATACGATAACAATACACAATTTAGTCCACTCTGAGGCAATAATGGACTTCTACCAGAGATATTTGACCGAACTACCTACGCTTTTGCACAATAATTACGTAAGTATTATAGTCTACTGATAGAGACGGTTCTATAAAAGTAATACCATTTTACCATTCACCTATTTGTCTCCAACATTCCGAGAAACCAAAAGTAAATAATGTTGTGTTATGACAGAATAAACAATGCTTAGATAAATATGTTAATGGGTGGATTTTCTATACCTGCTAAATGCGAAAGTTTGTTTCAAAGAACACCTTTTGGCATGGGAAAATTGAAAATACGCTAATCAAATTGTCGTCATAAACTCGTAGGAAATCAATATTCCAATAATTATTAACAGAGCTCCAAAAAACCCAGATGCCCATGTAAACTGCTGATCAATTGGGATCTAGGAACCATTAGGCAAGTGTACATTGTACCGGGTGTACCACTAAGAGAGGACGCCGGCTGTATCTCGGATATTTATGATAAAAGTGGCCAAGAAAAATTTCTGGAAATTATTTTCAAGTTCCCAGGACAGCCGCAAGAGGGCATAATTGCATTGGCCAACTTAAAAAACGGGTTTTTATGAAAATTTGGTATATCAAGACATATCAGAAACACTTTTTCCATGTTCTCGAGTTGATTTCCAATCATTTCGATCAAGAAGAACTGCGCTAGCTCTGGAGGGAGGATGAATAGTACTCTGGAGAAACTCTTATTACTACAGTTTGGTGTAACGGAATTAAGCGATCTTGGTCTCATTATGAAGGGTTTTTTCAGATCTTCCCAATAAATCACGAATCAAGTCGATTTAAATCCCGTGGTGGCCGCTAGATGGCATCGTTTGAAAAATCAGCCGATTTGCCATATTTTTTCGAGAATTCCAAATGGAACCATATTATATTCTTCCTGCTATGATATGAAAGTGAAGTAAACGAGAAGAAAAATGGTGAAAACCGCGAGTTGATACCTCTCGAAGAACCGGAGAAATACTCGGAATAATATTAAAATGTAAACTGTTAGCATGCCAAATGCCTCCTCATTCGTTATAGGCATTTTGACAAATAAGCAATCCACAATGAACAGTGAAAACTTCCAATGGAACTTCAAATATATTTTGACGTTTCTTTCATTCAAAGCCAACTGGCCTTTTCTCATTCCTGAGCCTAAACTCACTACTTACATTTCAATTAGCTATGTCATTACTAAGAGTCTCCTTCACTATTGTGAGATATAACAGCAGTTTGTGAAACCAAAATAAATGAATTATTGAAATCATAATTTCATAGATACAGGGTATTTCTGATTACGATTATTGAAGTTAGATTCCTGTGGTGAATATTTTCATAATATTATTTCGAGTATTTCACCGGTTCCTCAAGAGGTATCAATTCGCGGTTTTCACCATCTTCCTTCTCGTTTGCTTCACTTTCATATTAGAGTAGAATGAGTATAACGTTCCATTTGAAATTCTCGAAAAAAAAGGGGAATCAGCTGATTTTTTCAAACAATGCCATCTAGCGGCCACCACAGGATTTAAATCGACTTGATTCGTGATTCATCTGAAAGAACCAAAAAAACCCTCCATAATGAGACCAAGATCGTTGAATTCCGTTACACCAAACTGTAACAAGTGGTGTCAAGAGGAGGAACTAACTGTGAACCCTCTTAAAACCACGATAGTGGTTTTTACTAAGAAGAAAGTACTGAGAGGGCTGAAGCCACCAGTTCTTAACGGGGTAGAAATTCCAATTGCACAAGAGGTAAAATACTTGGGAGTCATCTTCGACCACAAGCTGACATGGAATCAACACCTACAGAAAATAATCCAGAAAAGCACGATAGCCCTCAACCTGTGCAGAAGAATGTGCGGGAAAAACTGGGGGTTAAAACCAAAAATGATCATATGGCTATATACCAGGGTTATTAGACCAATGATAGCATATGGTTCGGTGGTATGGTGGCCAAAGACTCGGCAGGCTGGGGCGACCCAAAGGCTAAGTGGCATTCAAAGGCAAGCCTGCCTGGCAGCCACGGGAGCTATGAGGACAACTCCAACAGCCGCCTTAGGAGTCTTGCTGAACCTACCGCCACTTCACGTCTACATACAAGGCGAAGCCAGGTCAGTCACCAATAGATTGACCAGAGGGCAAACGCCCATAAGCAGACTGCACGGTAAGATGTACAACGAACTATACAAAGAGTTGGAAACCGACCCGATAATGGGAATGCCATCGGACGAGATGCTTCCCAAGTATAGCTTCGGTAAACAATTTAAAACTGTTATAACAGACAGAGAGGCATGGAAGGGAGGTCCTCCAATTGATGCAGAAATGGCCTGTTATACAGACGGCTCAAAAACCGATGAAGGTGTAGGAGCAGGAATATATATAGCCAAGCCAAAGACAAGAGTCTCACTGAGCTTAGGTAAACACGTGACGCTATTCCAGGCAGAAGTTGCAGCAATACATCAGTGTGCAGGAGAGTTAATAAGGCAAGAGTTTAAGGAAAAGACCATCGCCATTCACTCCGACAGCCAAGCGGCTATAAAAGCAATCAGCTCCATGCAGATCAATTCCAAACTCGTCTGGGACTGCTTGGAAACCCTACAAGAGCTGGGCAGTCAAAACAGACTGTACTTAGCCTGGGTACCAGGCCACACAGGCTACAAGGGCAACGAAGAGGCTGACTCACTAGCCCGAGAAGGAGCAAGATGTGCTCCTATCGGTCCAGAACCTTTCTGTGGTATAGCGAAAGCGCTGCAAAGAACAAATAACAGCACTTGGATGAAGAAGCAGTCTCGAGAATAGTGGAACAAGGCGCCGGGAATGAGACAGGCCAAAGAGTTCATTAAAGAACCATTGCCAAAATTCACGGAGTACCTACTAAGCCAGAATAGGATAACAACAAGGATCTTGGTTGGGCTCCTGACAGGGCACTGTAGACTCAACAAACACATGAACAACATCGGATTGGCGGACACAACCATATGCAGGTTTTGCCAAGAAGATGAGGAAACACATACTGTGCTACTGCGAAGGCCTGACTAGGCTAAGGTTTTCGACGATAGGGGAGGAAAAACCACAGCCCTCTCAATATATGGAGGACCTGAGGTCTGGCCTATGGAGTCTAGTAATAAGGATGGGTTTAGACAAGGAACTCTAACATAACATGAGGGCACACACAATAGATCTGTAAAGGTCGCAGTGGAGAGGCTCTCAGTAGCACATGAGCCCCATATCAATCTAATCTAATCTACACCAAACTGTAGTAATGAGAGTTTTTTCAAAGTACTACTCATCCTTCCCTCCCTCTTTCATTTAAAGAGCTAGCGCAAGTTTTCTTGATTGGAATGATTGGAAATCAACTCGAGATTATGAAAAAAGTGTTTTTGATATGTCTTGATATATCAAATTTTCATAAAAACCCGTTTATTAAACTAGTCAATGCAATTACGCCCTCTAGCGGCTGTCCTGGAAACTTGAAAATAATTTCCAGAGATTTCTCTTGGCCACTTTCATCAATCATATTTTTTTTCGAAACCTGTGCGGCAAATAGTTTCCGAGATACAGCCGGCGTCCTTTCTTAGTGGTACACCCGGTACAGTGTGTCTAGTTTTCTATGCTTATGCGCGATATCTCAGTTATCTTTGGAGATAGATCACATTACTTCCTCACTTTTTGTAAAACGAATAATGCCGCAAACCGAATTCGCATAATACTTCATGTATTTGAGATACAGGGGGAAGTTGAAAATTCTCACATTTCGGGAGGTCGGAGATTATGATTCTTTCATCAAAATTTGAAAATTCAAGATGGCGAATCCAATATGGCGGACGAGTTTTGTAATTATGATCCGAATCTGTTCAAAATTTGTATCTGGGAGTTTTCGGGATCTGAGATTATGATTCTTTGTCAAAATTTGAAATTCCAAAAGGAAGGATACAATATGGCGGACGAGTTTTGTAATTATGATCAGATTTTATTCAAAATTGATATCTGGGGGTTCTCGTGGTCGGAGATTATGACTCTTTCGTCAAAATTGACAAATTCAAGATGGACGGTCCAATATGGTGAACGAGTTTTGTAATAATGATCCGAATCTATTGAAAATTTGTATCTGGGGTATTTCCGGATCGGAGATTTTGATTCTTTCGTCAAAATTCAAGCATTCCGATTCTACTCAAAATTCGCATCTGGGGGTTTTCGGGGTTCGAAATTATAATAATTTTTTGTCGTAATTGGGAAATCCAAGATGGCGAATCCAATATGGTGGAGGAGTTTTGTGATTATATGATCGGATTGAATTCAAAATTGTTATCTGTGGGTTTTTGGGGTCGGAGATTATGATGATTTCGTCAAAATTGGTTGCTTACAAAAAATTTAAGAACATTAAAAAATACTATTTTGTAGTTAGCCGAAGTAAAAAAATATGTTTCAACGCACTTTTATTATTTAATTTTCTAGCTCTCTTTAGTCTGTCAATCTATAAAAGGGTGTTTCTTTAGTTTTTAAACTTCTATTTATATTATCGAGCACACAGAAAACCGCATTCGGAACGCCCGACTGACTGAAGTCTCCGTTCAGAAGAATGCAATAGCATTGTTTCTTGTTCAGTTGATATAGATAGAAGATGGTATTCACTACTGAAAACTGAACATGAAAATGGCAGATTCAATCAGATCAATCAATGAAAACATCCTGTAACTTTTTTGTATACTAACATCATCACTCATCCATATGCCAACATCAGTATTTCACTGAGAGGTGTCAAACTATAAGAAAAACATTTGCGAAGAAAAATATTTTGCATTTTTATGTTGAGAACGGGAGCAGATTCGTTCCCGAAACGTCCAAAGATAAGTGAAAATTCGATATTTTTTCAATATATCTATATTTCATCTCTTCAAACTCTTTTCCAAACAAAGCGTCACTGACAAGCTATTGGATTTTTCTTTTAGGCTCCCTGATAGAAAAATTTGTTGAACGTAGTGACTAGTGATTCACACGAGACCAACGAGACGAGACTTTCATAAAGTCTCGTCTCGTCTCGCCGATGAATTATGAAGTCTTGTCTCGAGTCTCGTCTCGCAGCCTCCAGTCTCGTCTTGTCTCGCGTCTCGTACGAGAGTCTCGCAGATGTATCGCAATTTCGTCATGCATAATCTTGTTCCAGTCTTGTACGGGATATTCACCTTTACCTTCTTTCTAAGTATAATGTAGATGTAGGAAGACAATATTACAACAAAAATAACATTATTTATTTATTGAAAAGTATGTACCTTATAGGTACATACAGATACATCATACATCTAAACAAGAAATCTGAAGTAGCCGGTATGCTTAAGAGATCTCGTGCCATCAAACTTAGAATGGGAAGTTCAGAAGCATGAATTATCCACCACTGCAATATATCTGTGTTTTTATTACACCGAGGCACAGAATAATATTTTTGAAGCTCCTGCATCCATACTCCCGTCAAAACAAAGTTATTCTTTACCTTAGATTATTTAGCACAGAATGACTTATTTATACAGGGTGTAAATTTGAAAACTTTCAATGCGAATATCTCGCGAAAGAAAAAAGTTAGAAAAACGCCGTTTGGCAAAAATGCTAAAGAGTTAAGGGGAACTAGAACTGCGAACTTGCATGAATGATCCTTTAAAGATAATGTCATGGAAGAATGCAATGAAACGTCCAAAATGGAAAATTAATTTCAGGAAATCCGCAATATGTGAGGTAAATATTCGAATTCACTTGTGAAAACAGTACAAAAAAGATGAATTTTAGGCCCATTTTGATAGAGATTCTTTCAAGCTAATGGATTTCAAATTGAAAGAGTCTGCTGTGCCGTCAATCTCTTCAAAAAAAGAGTTCCGTCGTCATCGTATTGGGAATTACTGATAATAATACGATCGCAAAGAAAGAAAATGAGAATGAAATGATGCGGAGAGAAATTGAGATGATGCGGAGAGAAATTGAAAGGTTGAAATCAAAACTAGAAGATTTAGGGAAATTGCAACGTCATCAGTCCACGGTGTTTTTAATTCAGATCAAATTAAAAAATATACTGGTGAATGTAGACTGCAGGAAGAGGTGGGAAAAAGACACAATTGAAATTATATTGAAACAATTATATATCTTCTATTTTTTTATATCCCAAAAAAACAACTATATTTTCTTGGCTATATGTGATACCATGTAGAACACTTAAATTATCTTTCTTATATCTAATGAAGGAAAGAAATATCTGATGACGAAAATCTGCAATAGCCATCTCAGGAATTGATTACGAAAATTATCGATTCGAAATTTGAACACCCTGTTGTTCATTATTTGAAAATCTAATAGTTATTCTAGTTAAAATAGCCCTATTTCTAACTCTCTACCTACGGCTATGAACGGTTTGACAAATAATCTAACCCTCAAAATTGTTTCTGACAATCATTGATACTAGGGGAATTGAAAAGACAGAGCTCGATATATAAGTCTTATTCCTTTATTCAATCATCAATGCATTTATTGAAAACAGAAAAGGACAGAAGTATAGTTGTGTCCGGACTCTTGTCTAAAGTATATACAGGAACTCTATATGAAAGTACATCGTTTTGAAATGGTTCATTTGCTTGTGTGTATTATTTCGATTTTTCGGTAGTGAGTTAAGTACAGAAAACTCCACTTTTGACTGTTTATTTGTGTTAACCTATGGCCACTATAGAAAGTAGGCAAGAACACACGAGATACAGCCTCAGTAAGTAGCTCTTTACGCACAGTAAGCACATCGCACAGTTTTCGTATATTCCGCCAGTATAGGTATGTCATGATCGCGTAATCGCCGTCAACAGCGGATGACATAACTGTCAAGAATTATAATTCAGACTGTTTGTCCGAACTTTTTTGATGTACTATATGCCAGTAGGTAAAGTATAGTACGTAATGCGTGTTATAAAGCTTCTCAAAACACATATTACGTAATATACTATTATTTGTGTACTCTTGTGATTCAGCAGATATTCGATATTTGTTCAATAAATTGGTTTACTACATACATACATGAGATTCGCAAAATAAAAATGCCTCAATTTGAGGTTACGTTAGTTTGCATTTCGTTCCCATTCATTAGTAAAATAAATATTGCAAATTGAGTGGAGTGGATATGATGTTGAAGTTCCTAGAGTAAGTATTTGAGATGTATAATATATTGCAGTCGATGCATCAACATAATATGTGTAAAGAAAGTCCCCAAAGCTGGATATATTTGCGAATAATTGATCTACCTAGTATGGGAAAAATTGAACATATTCATGTGCTTTGCTCTTGAGTCCATTTTTTCAAATTCTTACTGTAACTTTACACTTATGGGAATGAAATGCAACTGAATAGTGAATTCAATCTCGAAGTTGAGAAAAAAACTTTCAATTGTTCACTGATTGAAATTATCATTTTCTGTGAAATGCAGTGAGAAAACTTTCATGAATAACATGTGAAACCGAGCAATAATGATTTAAGATACTCTACTGGAGAATTCAAACTCGAAAAATATCACAATGACCACTTAACTTTTGACAAAGTTCATGGAAACTTTAAGTTTAGTTACGCAAAATTCGGAGAAAAGCATCAGTGACGACAACCTGCAAGTAGGCTATCCGGATGTAAGGGACGCACATCGTCCCTCCAACCGCGAAAAAAGCCTATCAGGTAAAATCTTCACAAAAAACAAAATTCGGTGGGCTATCAGCACATTTGAGCCCTACAAATCTCCAGGTGGTGACGGCATTATACCGGCTGCCCTACAACAGGGAATCGAGGAGATACTGCCCGTACTGGTTCGATTATTTCGAGCCAGCTACTTCTTGCGCCACATTCCGCAAACATGGAGAGAGGTTAATGTGGTTTTTATTCCAAAGGTGGGTAAACGTCCCAGTGACCAGCCCAAATCCTATAGACCTATCAGCCTCACTTCGTTTCTCCAGAAAACTATGGAGAAACTACTTGATCAACACATCAGAAGCAAAATTCTGTCGAATAGTCCGCTTCACAAAAATCAATTTGCCTATCAATCAGGCAAATCTACAGAGACCGCCTTACACCTTACATAGTCTGGTGGGAAAGATTGAAAAGG
Source organism: Phaedon cochleariae (assembly GCA_918026855.4). NCBI lineage: Eukaryota > Metazoa > Arthropoda > Insecta > Coleoptera > Chrysomelidae > Phaedon > Phaedon cochleariae. The sequence goes on along the minus strand of OU896719.1, from coordinate 9,271,852 downwards.
CACAGGTAGATAAAGAAATTGCTCTGTGTGCCTTCATCGACATATAAGGAGCGTTCGATAACACTTCCTATGAATCGATAGAGCGAGCCACAACCATCAAGGGGCTCGAGGCCCCAACAACAAGCTGGAAACAATCCATGCTCAGGAGTTGAAGAATAAAAGCTGCACTGGGAAGCAGCTCGGTAACTGCACAGGCCACTAGAGGTTGCCCCTAAGGAGGGGTACTGTCTCCTCTTTTATAGTCCATAGTTGTCGATAACCTACTCAACAAACTAAGCACCGCTGGCTTCGATATTCAAGGCTATGCGGATGACATTGTCATAATAATAAGAGGCAAGCATGATAGGATTTTATCAAACCTAATGCAGACTGCACTCAACTTGCTGAAAGACTGGTGCTTTCAGGAGGGCTTGAATGTCAACCGAGCCATCCGAGCGGTCATCGTTCCATTCACCAAAAGAAGGAAGATCAAGTTAAAGGAACCCATTATGGATGGGACGCCTATCAATTTCTCCGAAGAGGTCAAATATCTAGGAGTAATCCTAGACAAGAAACTCACGTGGAACCAACACTTGACCAAAATCGTCAATAGGGCAATTTCAGCTCTCTGGATATGCCGAAAGATGTTTGGCCAAACGTGGGGTCTTACGGTCTCTCACGGTGATCAGACCCATGGTCACATACGCTTCTCTAGTGTGGTGGACCAAAAGTAAGGAAAAAACAGCACAACATAAGCTGCAAAAAATCCAGAGACTCGCGTGTCTTGGGATCACAGGGGCTATGCGTACGTGCCCTACTGCAGCAATGGAAGCTATGCTTGACCTACTACCCTTGCATATTTTTATCAAGAGGACTGCAGCTCTCAGTGCATACAGACTGAACTCCACTGAATTGGCCAGACCAGGTGATGTCACTGGTCACATGGTCATTCTACAAGAAGTACAAATGGAATCTGCAACCAAACCATCGGACATAATGCCAGCCAGGCTCAGTTTCGATCATACCTTTGAAGTGGTTATAAAAAGCCGCCCTAGGTACGGTTCCGCTGAGCCTCAGCTGGACAGAGGTTGCCTTGTTTGGTACACCGATGGTTCGAAAATGGAAGAAGGGGTAGGCGCGGGTGTATATGGACCGGGATGTAGGCTATTTGAAGCCTTAGGTCACTCCCCCACTATCTTCCAAGCTGAAATACATACCATCAACCTTTGCGCCCAAAGGTGCCTGAGCAAAGGTCTGAGGGGTGCCAACATATATATCTACACAGACAGCCAAGCCGCACTAAAATCTCTAAAATCATTCGTTTTCACATCAAAGATTACATGGGACTGCTTTGAAACACTCATGCAACTGGGAAAGGGCAACAAAGTCACCAGGGCATGAAGAAATCAAACGAAATGGGGCAGCTGATCGCCTTGCAAAAAAAGGTGCAGCATCTGCACTTTTTGGTCCTGAGCTTTTTTGTGGGATAAGCAAATGTCACCTAAAGGGAGAACTAGGGAAATGGGAAGAAATTGAAAAGTCCTCCTACTGGAGAGCAACTCCAGGTCAACGACAAGCGAAAAGGTTCATCAACCATTCGCAGAACCGAGCCAAAGATCTACTCAGCCTTAGCAAACCAGAGCTAAAGCTTATCACAGGCTTTCTCACAGGACACAGCCCTCTGAGGTACCACCTCAAAAATATGGGTCTGGCGGAGACTGACACTTGCCGCTTTTGTAACAATGCGACCGAAACCGCGGAACACATACTTTGCTCATGTGAAGTATTAGTCCGCCAAAGGGTGAACCACCTAGAACAAGTCTATCTCACCCCTGCTGAGGTGGAAAAGTCAACCGTCAGGAAAATCATGGGCTTCATCAGAAGTCTAGGGTTAGAGGACCAAAACTAGATAGGGGTAATCACGATAGATCTTTTAGGTCGCAGTGATCGAGAGGTCTCTCAGCCTTTACGACCCATCTACAATCTACAATCTACATCTCTACTCAAATATCCGCAAGAGGACTTATCGCTTATTTTGAATCGCTATAACTACAAAATAAATATTGATGGAGAAATTTCAAAAATGAGAAATTCCAAATTGCTTCTTGTCAAATGTATTGATTACTCACCCTGTGTATTTTAAATGATGCTTGAATGATGTATAGAAATTTTTTGGTAATACGAGCAAGAACACAAAATGATTAGATAGACTATCCGTGACTTCGATGCAAAATTCGAGAACAGAGTCGCGGTCGCATATCAATAAATAAACAGGGTGACCCTGTTGTTAATCATGTTGAGGGTATATCGAGGACTGGAACCTTTGGCACTATAATACACTACACACTGTTTTACCACTAACCAAACCGATTTTTTAACACCTTGGCACGTGTTTCGCTAACTATGTTAGCATCTTCAGGAAAAGATGACCCAACCGTGATACCGCCAAGTCAATAATAAATAATAATAATAATAATAATGTTTATTGTTGACACAAAAAATCACATGAAATTTACATAAACATTTGACAAAATTGGAATGTAAAAACAGTAAAATTATGCATACAATTACATCACATGAAAAGTATAAAACTTTTATTTCAATAAACATTAGAAAAATCACTGAAGCACATGAAGTGCTTGTGCGTGATAATTTTGTTGCTAGTAGTTTCTTAAAATCAATGAGAATAAAAATATAATATAACAGTTACATTTATGGAATACGAGATTACTGTTCAAACATAAACATTGGAAAATCAAAAATCATTGAAGTACATGAAGTGCTCGTACATTCAGGTTAATATGTTATAATCATCAGGTAAGTAGGTCACAGTTAGGTACAATTAAGTCATAATCAGGTGTAAGTCATAATCAGGTGTAAGTCGTAATCAGGTAATATGGCCATTTCAAGTAATATGTTGAATCTTCAGTAATTATATTGATATCTGGAAGTCACTAACAGTTTAATTTTCAGAATTTCAATCAATTCAATTATCATTATCATTTTATATACTTCAAATCGATGAGGTCATTGATAATTTGCCTATCTGTTTCATGAACCCATTTTTTTATTTGCATTTTATAAGAGTGGAAAGTTCTTATTTTCCGAATAGATTGTGGTAGTAAATTAAATATTCGTGGTGCCAGAAACATGCAACATCTCTGACCGATAGTTTTCATGCACCCGGTAAGAGAAAATTTGCTTCCTCTCGCTCTCGTCTCATAACTATGCTCGATAGGTTTCAACTGGATGTTTTTTTTAAAGATTTTGATTAAAATTTTCAAACAAAATTGTTGCCTTATATCAAAAAAATTACTTTTTTTGAACAAAGCCTCACTTGAAAAGTTGGCTGGCTTCCTATAAATTATTTTAATAATCCATTTCTGAATAACATTGAGATTTTCCAGATGGCACTCAGCCACTCCACCCCATCCTAGTATACCGTAAGAAAGTTGTGATTGTACAAATGCAAAGTAAAGTATTCTCAGATGCGGTATGTCTAGAAAATCCCTCAGATATTTGAATTTAGATAGTAGTCCTCTCAATTTATTAACCACATGTTTGATTTGAAGATCCCATTTGAAATGCCTATCAATAACTATCCCTAAGTATTTCATAGAGACTGCCTCTGAAATTTGAACATCCAAATCGATATTCAGAGGGCCCATATCAGGTAAGTTATTGGCATATGATGTGAATGGTAAGTATCTGGTTTTCTCACAATTCAATGTCAATTTATTACATTGAAACCAAGCTTTGACTTTGACAATGGTGGTCATGATTGAGTTCACATTTTAACCTTGGTCCTATACCACTAAACTATACAGAGGGCTAAATGGGATAGGTCCATTATCCTTATTCATTACTCTATTACTATTCTTGAATATCTCTAAGCTTTCATATGCATCTAATTTCGTAACATTAACTTGCTTAACTAATTTGAGGTTATTAATATGTCTGTTATGATTGTGATTTTGAACATGAGTTCGACTACACACGATTTATCTAACCTACCATATTTCAAATGTGTGTTCTTTGAACCTTGTTTTTATAGGGCGCTTGGTTTGGCCAATATATGTTTTATCACAATCATTATATTATGTTTTATCACAATCATCACAATTAATTTCGTATACATATTCCTGACTTTTCAAGTGTGTCCACCTTATCTTTTGGATTACCTGGTGAATTGCCTAACTTTGACCCAGACTGATACACGCTCTCAAAACCTACGTCCTTGAAAAAGTCCTCTTATGTACTTGGGATTGAACGAGATTGGGATTTTTCTCGGATAGAATTCCTAAGTGTTAACTTAAATTTATGTCTACGTATCAATTTGACGCGAGCCACTTAGAGACTAGTCTATGTACTAGGAAATTTAAAATTTTGCCATTTTGTGTTGAAAACAGTGATTGCAGTCATTAGTTATGTATCTAAATGTGTTAGTTTCTTTTATAAAAACATCAAATTCTAAATTGTTTTTGCCATTTTTGATCACAAGGTGAAATAAAGTTGCCATTTTTGATCACAAGGTGAAATAAAGTTATCTATATCTGTGATTTTCGTATCCAAAATGGCAAAAATATCGACGACAAATCCAATCCCAACCCTATGGAAATACTCGCATTTTTCTTTCGCATTCGTTTCAAACCGATTTATAAACAGTTCAGCCAAGAAAGGTGATAAACAATTACCCATGGCTGTACCTTCATGTTGCTCAAAAAATTCTTGTCTGTATTGAAAAATATTTTGGCTCATGCAGAGGTTCGTGAGATTGACCAATTCTTTGATATTATCCGGATCAAGTTTGTTTTATTCGAGTAATTCCCTTAAATATTCCAATGTTGTTGGTATGGGTACACTTGGAAAAAGTGATGAAACATCAAATGATATTAGGATTTCGCCTTCAGTTATATTCAAACCTTTGACCTTTTCTCGTAATCGTTTACGTATGTCGGGAATTTTTAGAAATAATATTCACCTCCCCGCTAACGAATTTATTCCAGTTAAAGTATCCGCACTGTATATTGAAATAATACTCATATTTTTATTTGATATAAAGGAGGAAATCCCAAAAAACTGGAATAATTCAATTTATTTTGTTAAACAGTTTATAATTTTTGCAAAATTCAACATAAAAATTTGAGAAACAAAATATCAACATTTTTCAATGTGAAAAATTGATTTAGAATCTGATAGGTATAGAAGCTACTTCTGTTGGATACTCGGAGTAATTGATACTCGATGGTAATATAAGCTGTTTTCCTAAAGCTTCTATGGATTTGTTACAAATTAATGTAATAGATAACTTTGAAGTGAGTCGCTACCTACCCATTCATATACAAAAGCGTTATCAGTATTACAAATAGTGAGAACCCTCAATTTACACATATATACAGGCCATTTCGAATTGGAGTTTCTTTTGGATATTTGCAGTTTGGAATTTGGATCAATCAATCAATCAATTTTGATTCCTCTTCTCGCATGTATAGTTCAGTAAAGTCATGTAAAGTTAAACATGAAAAGGGGGTCGTGCTTGCAAAAGGTCCGGTCGTTCTGAATTCTTTATATGTTGTTAGGACCTGAACCAATATTAAAAAACCAGATTTGCAATTTCCAAACTGCTGTGCGAGCGGCGGTATACCCAAAAAACAATTAAATTTTCGGACTTTTTTCAGTTTCCGCTCAATATCTAAGAGAAGGAAGGGTTTGACCGATAAAGTCAACATTTATACTTCTGAATTTGCTATAATTTGAGGCCAAGATGAGCCCCATACAGCTATTGGTTCCCAAGGTACAGTTCTTTCAAAATAGTCAATTTTTTCGAAGGAGTGAAATTTCTTCAAAATGGTCACATATTTTGTGAGTTATCTTCTATAATACGCTTCCCACGTGAAATATCATATGTAATGAAGTTGAAGAGTATTCAATAAGATTTGTTTTGAGACTAGATTGGTATCTGTAAGCCCAGCGGTTCTTCCAAAAACGGCAGATATCCAAGAACAGAACCCACTTATGGTTTTAGGGAATAATGCGAATGAACTGTTCTCACGTCTTTTTATTTTCTATTTATCAAACAGTTACGATTTATCAATTTTTGTTACTATGGAAGAATTGTTTGATGTAAAATGAGAAAGATAATACAGGGTGACTCGGAGAAGATTTTCTTTTTCAATATGGTATGAAAACAAAATTAAAAATGTTGCGATAATATTAATTTTGAAAGTACAGGGATGCGGATTCCACTTCTTAAACACAATGTTGTCCAAATGTGGTCCATCCTTCTCATAGCACTCCTCCAATGATTCTCTTGAATGTTGGAATACCCGCTGACACATATTCCTATTTCAATTGGAATGTTGTTAATTGCCTGTCGAATTTTGTCTTTTAACTTCTCCGTAGTGACTGGAGGATCGGAGTAGACGAATGCTCTATATCCCCACAAAAAAATCGAGGGGCGTAAAATCTGGCGATTTTGTCGGGAAAGTGGTGTCCCCAATTTTCGAAAAACTCGCCGTGCCGTAACATAAGAATCGTTAGATTCAAAAAACGCCATGTTTTCTGACAATCCTCACGGAGTCGCCGCAATTTACCATCGCTACTTCCCTCACAACTGTTAGGACGGTTGTACAGGGCGCATGCGAAAACGGAAATTCACCCTGTATATCTTTCAGGTATAACGCCATTATCAAACGTTGTTTTATATATACCTACAATACCTACATACTAAAATGCTTGCACAAACATCATGGTAACTACTATAAGGACAAATTACATCAACGTATAAAATAAAACTAATATAAAACATTTAGTTATTGTGTCAGGTAGCCAAATCATGGCTTTCTTTTTATCTTTGATGGGCTTGGGCTCGCAAGAAGATGGTGTCTCGATGGCTGTGATGGATCCTGGGAGAGGCGACCAATCGGTAGTCGGGTCATCTTCATCATCCGAGCATTTCAGATCTACATCCGAGACGTTGCTGCACAGCTTCGCGGATGATAGTAGCCTCCATACCGCCTTCTCTTCCAGGGCTCCAATACCAGCCAGGCAAATCAGAAACGAACGAGGGAGAAATGTTGATAACATAAATATGGACTTGGCAACCATTCTCTAATGGGGATCCAATAACTTAGATTTCAATGCAAACAAAACACAAGCATGCCTTTTCTCTAGAAAAGACGGGAGTGAAGTTAGCCACATCCACAAAATACACCGAGAAAAATTTATCGCCAAAAATTTCACCCTATTTCAGATGGAACTTGAACGCATTTCATATAATGACTGAAGAGGGGTGAGAGCCTGCGTCAAATTTGATAGGGTGGTGGTGAACTCATAGTTTGTCAGGCCGTCTAAGGGGGTAGAAAAGGGGTTGAAAAACAAAAAAATTCATTATCTCCGTTAATATTCGTTGTACATGGATTTTGAAGGGAGCAAACGATTCTACTGATTGTATTTGATGGGAGGGTGGTGAACTCATAGTTTGTCAGGCCGTCTAAGGGGGTAGAAAAGGGGTTGAAAAACAAAATTAATCATTATCTCCGTTAATATACTCGTTGTACATGGATTTTGGAGGCAGAAAACGATTCTACTGATTGAATTTGATAGAAAAGTGTTGAACTCATAGTTTGTCAGGCCGTCAAAGGGGGTAGAAAAGGGGTTGAAAAACGAAAAAAATCATTATCTCCGTTAATATTCGTTGTACATGGATTTTGAAGGCATCAAACGATTCTACTGATTGTATTTGATGGGAGGGTGGTGAACTCATAGTTTGTCAGGCCGTCTAAGGGGGTAGAAAAGGGGTTGAAAAACAAAAAAATTCATTATCTCCGTAAATATTCGTTGTACATGGATTTTGAAGGCAGCAAACGATTCTACTGATTGTATTTGATGGGAGGGTGGTGAACTCATAGTTTGTCAGGCCGTCTAAGGGGGTAGAAAAGGGGTTGAAAAACAAAAAAAATCATCATCTCCGTTAATATTCGTTGTACATGGATTTTGAAGGCGGCAAACGATTCTACTGATTGTATTTGATGGGAGGGTGGTGAACTCATAGTTTGTCAGGCCGTCTAAGGGGGTAGAAAAGGGGTTGAAAAACAAAAAAATTCATTATCTCCGTAAATATTCGTTGTACATGGATTTTGAAGGCAGCAAACGATTCTACTGATTGTATTTGATGGGAGGGTGGTGAACTCATAGTTTGTCAGGCCGTCTAAGGGGGTAGAAAAGGGGTTGAAAAACAAAAAAAATCATCATCTCCGTTAATATTCGTTGTACATGGATTTTGAAGGCGGCAAACGATTCTACTGATTGTATTTGATGGGAGGGTGGTGAACTCATAGTTTGTCAGGCCGTCTAAGGGGGTAGAAAAGGGGTTGAAAAACAAAAAGATTCATTATCTCCGTTAATATTCGTTGTACATGGATTTTGAAGGCATCAAACGATTCTACTGATTGTATTTGATGGGAGGGTGGTGAACTCATAGTTTGTCAGGCCGTCTAAGGGGGTAGAAAAGGGGTTGAAAAACAAAAAAATTCATTATCTCCGTAAATATTCGTTGTACATGGATTTTGAAGGCAGCAAACGATTCTACTGATTGTATTTGATGGGAGGGTGGTGAACTCATAGTTTGTCAGGCCGTCTAAGGGGGTAGAAAAGGGGTTGAAAAACAAAAAAAATCATCATCTCCGTTAATATTCGTTGTACATGGATTTTGAAGGCGGCAAACGATTCTACTGATTGTATTTGATGGGAGGGTGGTGAACTCATAGTTTGTCAGGCCGTCTAAGGGGGTAGAAAAGGGGTTGAAAAACAAAAAGATTCATTATCTCCGTTAATATTCGTTGTACATGGATTTTGAAGGCAGCAAACGATTCTACTTATTGTATTTGATAGAAGGGTGGTGAACTCATAGTTTGTCAGGCCGTCTAAGGGGGTAGAAAAGGGGTTGAAAAACAAAAAGATTCATTATCTCCGTTAATATTCGTTGTACATGGATTTTGAAGGCAGCAAACGATTCTACTTATTGTATTTGATAGAAGGGTGGTGAACTCATAGTTTGTCAGGCCGTCTAAGGGGGTAGAAAAGGGGTTGAAAAACAAAAAGATTCATTATCTCCGTTAATATTCGTTGTACATGGATTTTGAAGGCAGCAAACGATTCTGCTTATTGTATTTGATAGAAGGGTGGTGAACTCATAGTTTATCAGGCCGTCTAAGGGGGTAGAAAAGGGGTTGAAAAACAAAAAAATCATTATCTCCGGTAATACTCGTTGTACAGTCGTCTTCAGCGAACATGTCGCGGTTGGATGGTACGAGCGCTTTTATTGCAGCAGTGATCAAGGGAGCTGACACCGTCCATGTGCGACATGATCTCTGAAGACGACTGTACATGTATTTTGAAGGCAGCAAACGATTCTACTGATTGTTTTTGATAGGAAGGTGCTGAACTCAAAGTTTGTCAGGCCGTCTAAGGGGGTAGAAAAGGAGTTGAAAAACAAAAAGATTCATTATCTCCGTTAATATTCGTTGTACATGGATTTTGAAGGCGGCAAACGATTCTACTGATTGTATTTGATGGGAGGGTGGTGAACTCATAGTTTGTCAGGCCGTCTAAGGGGGTAGAAAAGGGGTTGAAAAACAAAAAGATTCATTATCTCCGTTAATATTCGTTGTACATGGATTTTGAAGGCGGCAAACGATTCTACTGATTGTATTTGATGGGAGGGTGGTGAACTCATAGTTTGTCAGGCCGTCTAAGGGGGTAGAAAAGGGGTTGAAAAACAAAAAGATTCATTATCTCCGTTAATATTCGTTGTACATGGATTTTGAAGGCGGCAAACGATTCTACTGATTGTATTTGATGGGAGGGTGGTGAACTCATAGTTTGTCAGGCCGTCTAAGGGGGTAGAAAAGGGGTTGAAAAACAAAAAGATTCATTATCTCCGTTAATATTCGTTGTACATGGATTTTGAAGGCAGCAAACGATTCTACTTATTGTATTTGATAGAAGGGTGGTGAACTCATAGTTTGTCAGGCCGTCTAAGGGGGTAGAAAAGGGGTTGAAAAACAAAAAGATTCATTATCTCCGTTAATATTCGTTGTACATGGATTTTGAAGGCAGCAAACGATTCTACTTATTGTATTTGATAGAAGGGTGGTGAACTCATAGTTTGTCAGGCCGTCTAAGGGGGTAGAAAAGGGGTTGAAAAACAAAAAAATCATTATCTCCGGTAATACTCGTTGTACATGTATTTTGAAGGCAGCAAACGATTCTACTGATTGTTTTTGATAGGAAGGTGCTGAACTCAAAGTTTGTCAGGCCGTCTAAGGGGGTAGAAAAGGAGTTGAAAAACAAAAAAATTCATTATCTCCGTTAATATTCGTTGTACATGGATTTTGAAGGCAGCAAACGATTCTACTTATTGTATTTGATAGAAGGGTGGTGAACTCATAGTTTGTCAGGCCGTCTAAGGGGGTAGAAAAGGGGTTGAAAAACAAAAAAATCATTATCTCCGGTAATACTCGTTGTACATGTATTTTGAAGGCAGCAAACGATTCTACTGATTGTTTTTGATAGGAAGGTGCTGAACTCAAAGTTTGTCAGGCCGTCTAAGGGGGTAGAAAAGGAGTTGAAAAACAAAAAAATTCATTATCTCCGTTAATATTCGTTGTACATGGATTTTGAAGGCAGCAAACGATTCTACTGATTGTATTTGATGGGAGGGTGGTGAACTCATAGTTTGTCAGGCCGTCTAAGGGGGTAGAAAAGGGGTTGAAAAACAAAAAAAATCATCATCTCCGTTAATATTCGTTGTACATGGATTTTGAAGGCGGCAAACGATTCTACTGATTGTATTTGATGGGAGGGTGGTGAACTCATAGTTTGTCAGGCCGTCTAAGGGGGTAGAAAAGGGGTTGAAAAACAAAAAAATTCATTATCTCCGTTAATATTCGTTGTACATGGATTTTGAAGGCAGCAAACGATTCTACTTATTGTATTTGATAGAAGGGTGGTGAACTCATAGTTTGTCAGGCCGTCTAAGGGGGTAGAAAAGGGGTTGAAAAACAAAAAAATCATTATCTCCGGTAATACTCGTTGTACATGTATTTTGAAGGCAGCAAACGATTCTACTGATTGTTTTTGATAGGAAGGTGCTGAACTCAAAGTTTGTCAGGCCGTCTAAGGGGGTAGAAAAGGAGTTGAAAAACAAAAAAATTCATTATCTCCGTTAATATTCGTTGTACATGGATTTTGAAGGCAGCAAACGATTCTACTGATTGTATTTGATGGGAGGGTGGTGAACTCATAGTTTGTCAGGCCGTCTAAGGGGGTAGAAAAGGGGTTTAAAAACAAAAAATATCAATATCTCCTTCAATATTCGTTGTACATGGATTTTGAATGCGGCAAACGAATCTAATAATCGAATTTGATAGGAAGGTGTAGAACTCATAGTTTGTCAGGTCGTCTAAGAGGGAAGGAAAGGGGTTGAAAAAGGAAATTAATCATCATCTCCGATAATATTAGTTATGTTGATAAAGAAATATAAAGTCATGATAAAATGAACAGCATGTTCAGAAAATAAGAGTTATCTGAAAATTCAGATACTTTGTAATATCTGATATTGAATTGTATTCCTACGGATTCTGCTATTGCTAAACAAACACTCATGTAATTCCTGAGTATTCGAAAAAATATGTGGAATAGTTTCTCATCGAAAAAGATAAAATGTCATGTTCATAAGATTCTTTGAGTTTTATCAAAAAATAATCGATAGATTTCATTTCAAATGTCATTGATTATCAATATTGTAAGATGGTGTGAACTCACATTTTTTTACAATTGCATGTGAAATAATCTGAAAAAAAATTTATAAAATTAATGACAATTTTGAAGAAATGCTTTATTAAAAAATATATTCTGTTAGAATGAACTTCAAAAAACGATCCGTAACAGCTTTCAGACAAGAAATCGTATAATCTATTTTTCATGACTCATCAGACGGAAACTGCTATTCTCGAGTCGCGAAAACTAACGTTTATTAAGTAGAGGATACACTTCCCGATATGCAAAATGATTTTTCATGATGAAAAAAAAAAATTATAAGGTTCTCAATCAGATTATCTAGGTGCCCGGAAAGTGTTATTATGGAAAACTCACTGATTTTGTATAAGAAAATTATAAACGGCATATTTTGTAAATTTTTGGGTATATTCATAATTCTTTTCTGATTGATTAGGTGAGGAAACTGAAATTCTACTCACAGGGAACCATTCATTCATATCTTCGAGAAAAGTACACCTGACAGATGATGTATTCCCCTTCTATGTTTGAATTGTCCTATGATTTGGTAGCTCGAGGACTACCATACGCAGAGAATATTAACGAAGATATTGATTTTTTTTGTTTTTCAACCCCTCTTCTACCCCCATAGACGGCCTGACAAACTATGAGTTCACCATCCTCCTATCAAATACAATAAGTAGAATCGTTTGCCGCCTTCAAAATCCATGTACAACGAATATTAACGGAGATGATGATTTTTTTTGTTTTTCAACCCCTTTTCTACCCCCTTAGACGGCCTGACAAACTATGAGTTCACCACCCTCCCATCAAATACAATCAGTAGAATCGTTTGCTTCCTTCAAAATACATGTACAACGAATATTAACGGAGATAATGATTTTTTTTGTTTTTCAACCCCTCTTCTACCCCCATAGACGGCCTGACAAACTATGAGTTCACTACCTTCCTATCAAATTCGATTAGAAGATTCGTTTGCCGCCTTCAAAATCCATGTACAACGAATATTAACGGAGATGATGATTTTTTTTGTTCTTCAACCCCTTTTCTACCCCCTTAGACGGCCTGACAAACTATGAGTTCACCACCCTCCCATCAAATACAATCAGTAGAATCGTTTGCTTCCTTCAAAATCCATGTACAACGAATATTAACGGAGGAAATGAATTTTTTTGTTTTTCAACCCCTTTTCTACCCCCTTAGACGGCCTGACAAACTATGAGTTCACCACCCTCCTATCAAATTCGATTAGTAGATTCGTTTGCCGCCTTCAAAATCCATGTACAACGAATATTAACGGAGATATTAATTTTTTTTGTTTTTCAACCCCTTTTCTACCCCTTTTGACGGCCTGACAAACTATGAGTTCACCATCCTCCTATAAAATACAATAAGTAGAATCGTTTGCCGCCTTCAAAATCCATGTACAACGAATATTAACGGAGATAATGAATTTTTTCGTTTTTCAACCCCTTTTCTACCCCCTTAGACGGCCTGACAAACTATGAGTTCACCACCCTCCCATCAAATATAATCAGTAGAATCGTTTGCCGCCTTCAAAATCCATGTACAACGAATATTAACGGAGATGATGATTTTTTTTGTTCTTCAACCCCTTTTCTACCCCCTTAGACGGCCTGACAAACTATGAGTTCACCACCCTCCCATCAAATACAATCAGTAGAATCGTTTGCTGCCTTCAAAATCCATGTACAACGAATATTAACGGAGATAATGAATTTTTTTGTTTTTCAACCCCTTTTCTACCCCCTTAGACGGCCTGACAAACTATGAGTTCACCACCCTCCCATTAAATACAATCAGTAGAATCGTTTGCCGCCTTCAAAATCCATGTACAACGAATATTAACGGAGATGATGATTTTTTTTGTTCTTCAACCCCTTTTCTACCCCCTTAGACGGCCTGACATACTATGAGTTCACCACCCTCCCATCAAATACAATCAGTAGAATCGTTTGCCGCCTTCAAAATACATGTACAACGAATATTAACGGAGATGATGATTTTTGTTGTTCTTCAACCCCTTTTCTACCCCCTTAGACGGCCTGACATACTATGAGTTCACCACCCTCCCATCAAATACAATCAGTACAATCGTTTGCTGCCTTCAAAATCCATGTACAACGAATATTAACGAAGATAATGAATTTTTTTTGTTTTTCAACCCCTTTTCTACCCCCTTAGACGGCCTGACAAACTATGAGTTCACCACCCTCCCATCAAATACAATCAGTAGAATCGTTTGCTTCCTTCAAAATCCATGTACAACGAATATTAACGGAGATAATGAATTTTTTTGTTTTTCAACCCCTTTTCTACCCCCTTAGACGGCCTGACAAACTATGAGTTCACCACCCTCCCATCAAATACAATCAGTAGAATCGTTTGCCGCCTTCAAAATCCATGTACAACGAATATTAACGAAGATAATGAATTTTTTTGTTTTTCAACCCCTTTTCTACCCCCTTAGACGGCCTGACAAACTATGAGTTCACCACCCTCCCATCAAATACAATCAGTAGAATCGTTTGCTGCCTTCAAAATCCATGTACAACGAGTATTAACTGAGATAATGAGTCATTTTCGTTTTCAACCCCTTTTCTTTTCCTTTAGACGACTAGAAAACTATCGAATCACCACCTCCCTATCAAATTCGACTCAGGCTCTCACCCCTCTTCAGTCGTTTTATGAAATGCGTTCAAGTTCCATCTGAAATCGGGTGAAATTGCTGAACACATTTTCGGTGATAAATTTTTCTCGGTGTATTTTGTGGATGTGGCTAACTTCACTCCCGTCTAGAAAAGCCGATCTCACTGTGCCGAACATAAGCTTGTTAGGAGTAACCAAACCTTTGAAGACATCCATTTCGATGCTTGGTATTACTATCAGCAATAACCTTTCTTGGGAAAATCACGTGAGATCAATTGATAAAAGTGCATCCCAAAAACTTGGTTTTCTGTTTCGGGCCAGGAGCTATTTCACTTCCAGTCAGCTGCTCATGATCTATAAGGCACAGATCCGACCTTTCCTGGAATAATGTTCCTATATCTGGACTGCAGCACCCAAACATACCCTGAAACGGTTGGATTCTGTCCAAAAAAGGGCAATATTCGTCTCGTGGGTGATGCCTCGCTCACTAACTCACTCACTTCTCTGGAACACCGTAGAAAAGTTGGCGATCTGGCTCTATTTTATAGATATTTTCATGGACGATGCTCTTCTAAAATATCAACAATTGTTCCTCCCTAGGCAGTCCCCGCGAGATTAACCCGTCGAGTTACGGCTTTGCACCTCTTCGTGGTCACTTTGGAGACCTGCAGAACATATCTTTCCAAAGACTCGTTCATCCAACGAACAGCAAGGCTCTGGAACACAGTGCCAAGGGAAGTGTTCCCCGAGGCATATAACCTCCAGAAATTCAAGAAGAACATCAATTCCTACCTTATTTCCCTTGGTTCTCACGATGTTCTCTGAACATTACAGGATATCCCTTTTCGTGGGAACTAGAACATGAAAAAAAAATGCCACCGCATGACTGGCAAAGGACAGCGCAGTGGAGCCCTGCCTTTCTGCATGAACAGCTTTCAGAGCACCCTTTCTTGCATTTAAATGAGATCTTTCGCAGAAGAGCAAGAGTTGCGGGATCCATGATGGTGGAGATGGGAGTCCCTGAGAAGACATCTTCCACCCCCAATCTGTTGGACTCAAGTTTACTCCTAGCCACTTCTGTACTTGGAGGTAGCACCTTGCTGCATGGTGGCCTGCGGCATCTTTCGTCGGTGGCAATCGAGCGAGGTTTCTTCTTCTCTTCTTCTTCTCTGCACAGGTGGGCGGGTGCGTAGACCCCTGCACTCAGGCCTCTTCAGTCGGGCCCATTGTGCGCCCACTTGTCCTGTGAATCAGCTGGGCATGCCGATTTCTTTGACGAAATTCAGCAGCTTCTTCAGCTGAGTCACTTTCACATCCTTAGGGTGCAGTACAATGCTCCCAAAGGCAGCTTTCCTCTGATGCACCAGCGCGGGGCATTCAGTGAGTATGTGTGATGATGTTTCATCATCCTCCAAGCACCATCTGCAGATGGGATCATCTTTGATCCCTATGAGTTCTAGGTGCCTGTTGAGGTGGTTGTGCCCAGTTAAGAGCCCAACTACCATCTTGAGATCCCTTCTATTAAGTGACAGGATCTCTCTTGTGAGCCTTTTTGAAGGTTCCTTTATATGGAGCTTTGATTGTCTCATTCCTGGTGTGTCCCACCATGTTTCAAGGTAGTGCCTCTGTAGCATTTCCTTCATGAAGGACATAGCCGTACTATTGGGTATTCCCAATATCGGTTCTGGTCCAATGGGTGTCGTTCCTGAACCGATCTTGGCTAGTCTGTCTGCCTCCTCGTTCCCCGGGATACCAGAGTGTCCTGGAACCCATATGAGGCTGACTTTCCTAGTTTTTGCCATATTTTCTAAGGCACTTCTACACTCGGACACCAATTTAGTTGTGATCCTATTGGATCTCAATGCCATAATAGCAGCTTTACTGTCCGAGCATATGGTGACTGGTCCACGTCCACTTCTGCCGAAATTTTCTTGGACACACGTCAGAATTGCAAACACTTCGGCCTGGAACACTGAAGCGTATTTGCCAAGAGGTACTGAGATTCCTTTCCCTGTTCCTCCATATACTCCTGCACCAGACCCGCCACCAAACCTTGAGCCATCCGTGAACCAGGTTGATTCGTTGGCAGGAAGCAAGCCTGGTGTATTGCCAGTCCATTCCTCTCTTGTAGGAAAAATGGCATGCGGAGCTTTATTGAAATTCAGAACTGGCAGAGTGCTGTCCCTTACCATCAGCAGACTGGGACAGCTTTCTTCTGCCTTGTTCCATATTAGGGAGTGTCTATAGTCTGCCTTTTCGATCCATTGGTTTGCACCTTTGAGTCTGTAGGCAGTGCGCATGGCTTCATGCTCTACAATCAGATGTAAAGGGGGAAAACCTAGTAGGACCTCAAGGGCCCTAGTAGGCGCTGTCCTCATAGCACCTGTCATTCCTAAGCAAGCCAGTCGCTGAACTCTATCCAGTTCATGTCTGGTTTTGCTCTTTTTAGTACTGGTCCACCATACGATGGACCCGTACGTTAGTGCGAGCGAGGTTTATGCTCGTTGAAGTAATAAACGTCTTATACCTCAGGAAATCCAAAGTATCCTTCGCGATATCACCCCCATATAGAGCCACAAAACATTTATTGCCTGCTTCTCTCACGACTTGTGGGGTGGAGTCTGGCAGCAAGGGGTTCACTCTTTTTCAGGAGTGTAGTGATATGGTCTGTCCTTGTCCAAACGGCGCTGAGGTAGTATCGCACCCGGTGAATGCGTGGGTGAATAGTACCGTCCCTTGGTTCTCACGATGTTCTCTGAACATTACAAGATATCCCTTTTCGTCGGACCCCCGACTTTGAAGTCGGAATCCCGAGATTAAAGTCGGGGGTCCGTTTCTGTCTTTCGAGTTTGAACCACACATCTAACTTGTTTGGTTCCAAAGTTTTTTCTCGATGACATGAGATATTCGTTTTAGAATAGAGGTGGAAACCTCTGGAGTTCGAAGATGAATTGCCCTGGGTCTCATTTATAGCCAATATTTCGGGCTCTTCAGTTTGAAGATGTCGATGGCCTTAGAAAGGCTTTAATTAGGCGATGGTGAACCCCCTCTAGTAAACCTCTCGCCCGGAAATTCCTCGGGAAATCCGAATGGAGAGGTATTTTACTTCTGGATTATTCAATTTGAGGAGAATTCATCATCGGTTCATCCTCGGGTTCATCTGTATTGGAGAAGAAGGTTGGTTTGCAAGAAATGAGTTTGGGTCCGGGACATTCGGGCATGAATAGTACCAAATATAAAGGGACGTTCCTAGGACATTCACTATTATTGGTTTCTTGTTAACTGCTGGGGCTACCTACTGAATTTAACCATGCTTTCCAGAGGTTTTTCACTATTCGCTGTGAGTCGAGTCTAGAGAAATGTTCGAGGAATTACTCGATGAATGATTTATCACGATCTCTAGTGACTAGGTATATCCCTCGGTATATCCATTGATTCTGGCACTAGGTTCTTTCCACGTTCTTTCGTGCAGACTTGCTGATTTCCCTCGTGATTTCCATTCATTTCCTTATTTGCAATATTGCAATGAATTCTTATTGAAACTTGGAATTATTGTTAGTTAGTTGATGTGAAATAAACAACTCAACATCAACAAAGAACTGGGTTCACAACTCGGTTCACAACTGGGCCACTGAATTTCTTTGTGCATATATTTTTTTTATCTCTTGGGGCGCACGAATGGAAATTCCTATAATGTTTCGTGAAGCATTGTGCGTACCTAAGGAGGATCTCGGGGAGTATAGGTAGAGAAGGTAGGTGTTGGAAATTTTTTGAACTTTTGGAAGTTATTAGTTCTTGAAAATATGTGAGAGGCAGGTACCAAACAGTCACCGTGAACAATTGTGAATCTGATATGGTCCTGGTTACGTCCGGCGTTCCTCAAGGATCCCATCTGGGACCCCTGCTGTTCAACATTTACATTAATGATATAAACGAGTGTTTCCAATCTTCCAGATTTCTCATGTACGCAGATGATTTGGAACTATTTTTTCCTGTTACTTTCCCTGATGACGTGATACCGATTCAGAATGATCTGAACAGGCTCAATGATTACTGTAAAGACAACAGCCTTTACCTCAACCTATCCACATTACTTTCAGTAGAAATTCAATTCCAATACTTAACTCGTTTGAATTTTCAAATAGAAAGCTATAAAACGTCAAGCAAGTGAAAGATCTTTGTATAGTACTCGAATCAAAATTGTTATTTGACCAGCACATATGTAGTGTCTCCAAGAAAGCCAATAAAATGGTGGGTTTCATAATCAGATCCTGCTGCGACTCAAGAAATCCCAGAACCCTTAGAACATTGTATATGTATATTTCATATGTTAAAACGTTCTGACATACGGCTCAGTGATTTGGAACCCTTTTTATAATATTTACGCTCAAAAACTTGAGAGTATTCAAAACATTCCCCCCTGCACAGGATAATGAAGACCTACAATATTTTATCAAATTCCACTAGCATCGACATATCTGCAAATAGCTTCTACAAATTTCAAAACATATTGAGAACACACTTTCCACAATTAGAGCACCACTGAATATCTGTCAAGTTGTACCCCCCAATAATTGTTTTTCAATTGTTCTTCTTATTCTCATATCATCTTAATATGATTTTTACGAGGATTTTTACCTTATTGTAACTATATAACCACTCAGAGGGTGCATTTTTTGGGCAAATCCTGTTTGCATCCCACAATAAATAAATAAATAAAATACTTCCATTGGCAAAGAATTCCAAAGATTCGGCGTTCCATAGACGAACGAGTTCTAGCAGAGTGTTGTTCGTCTGACTGGTATTGGTAGTGATCGAATTATAGCAGAGATTTCTAAGGAACATTTTCTGTGGCCGACTGTTCTACGGTGTTCTAATGAGGTCGAAGAGTGAGCGTGGCATCAACGTCCGCATCAGGAGAATGAATATTCTCTGGATGGAATCTAAGAGCATCAGCGAATGTTTAGATGGTGAACCCCATACATGAGAACAGTATTCTGAAACTGGCCGTATCTGTGCTGTGTGGATCGTGAGAAGCTGTTGAGGTGAAAAGTAGATTTTCGCACACGGAACAAGAACCCGAGTTTTTGTGAAGCAGCTCTTGCGATGGATCGGACATGACTTCTCCATGAGAGATATATAGTAGTTTTGGGGGAAATGGTGGTGCCAGACATTTTAGTATCAGGTATACTTAGTTCCACCCGAGGTTCCGCCTTTCTAGAGAAAATACAGGCTTGAGTTTTGGTGGTGTTCAATTCATCTAGGTTGTTGCGGGTCGTTGGCTCCCCAGGCTGTAATTTCCACAAGATCTTCATTGACAGCGTTGACCTGATTTTATCGTTAGTTCTTAGTTTCCTGGGAATGAATGGGAATTCTAGAAGATAACGCAGTATAGACAGTAATAAAATTACAGGCCGATTTCAATTATATGCAATTTTTGTAAGGCATTTGAGATACTACTACAAGGAGTTCTGTATCAGCACGTCAGCAATTCTATTTTAGACCAACAGCACGGTTTCGTGAAGGGCCAATCAACAACAACAAATCTCACCGTAATTACGCAATACATAGCGGAAAACATAGATGCCAGAATTCAGACAGATGTTATTTACATGGATATGACCAAAGCATTTGATAGACTTGACCATAATCTGATACTGCAAAAACTGTCGAATTTCGGGTTATCGTCTAACCTACTTGCATTATTCAAATCATATCTGTCCAATCGCACACAGTATGTACAGTTAAATGGATTCAGGTCTAAGAACTACTTGGCCAAATCAGGTGTACCACAAGGATCTAACCTCGGTCCACTATTGTTTAACATCTTCATCAATGACATTGGTGACATAATTGAACTGAATATTTTATTGTATGCTGATGATCTGAAAATTTTCTCCCCTATCGATAATATGAATGACTGTGAGAAACTATCGGAAAATCTTAATCAGATCAGCCAATGGTGTAGTCGTAATAATCTAGCGTTGAATCCTGCCAAGTGTTGCGTAATGTCGTACACTACGATCTGATCCAGTTCTATTTGACTATAAGATAGACAATCATTCTCTAGACAAACCATCTAATTTTGAGGATCTTGGAGTTACCTTCGACCGAGAACTGTCTTTCCAAAACCATGTAGACAATATATTAATTACGTATCAAGCCGTATGTACGGATTTCTAATTAGAGCAGGCAACGACTTTAATCATGTCACACTCAAAACTCTTTACTATGCTTTTGTCAGATCGAAGCTAGAATATGCGTCAGTTATCTGGAACCAATATTATCAAGTGCATGTCTATAAGCTGGAGGCAATCCAAAGACGCTTTCTCAAATACTTAAGTTTTAAAGCAGATCGGACTTATCCACCAATTGGCACGTCACACGAGAGTTTACTGTCAAGACATAGCTTTCTCAGCCTGGATCAAAGACAAAAATGTTCTGGTGTCATTACGCTACATAAAATAATTAACAATAAAATTAGATGTCAATGCTTACTACATCAGATAAACTTCAAAATTCTCCGTCAGGCATCTCGATGCACCGACTCATTCTACATTACCACGCCACGAACAAATATATACAAAAACTCTCCTGTTCATACTATGTGTAGCAACTATAACTTAATAAGTAACCAGCTTGATATATTGTAATGTGGGGCAAATCAAAAACTATTATTATCAGCAGTAATATTCTTGTATTAATCTCTTACTTTTTACTAATGTGGTCCTATTGTGTAAATTGTGTATTATGCCAAGTTTTTTCTATTGTTTCTTTCTATTGTTTGTTTTCTATTGTTTACTTTTGTGCAAATTTTTACTTAGTTCCTGTTCTGTAATTGGAAATATTTTTTTCTGTAGAACAGTGTAAATAAATAAATAAATAAATAAATAAATCAATATCGTCTGCAGAACTGTGGATAAGGATCATTGATGTGAAGTATTAACGATGTCGGTGCCAAGATTGATCCTTGTGGAACGCCAGAATTGATAGTAATGGTATCGGATGTCCACCACCACATGGAGTGCTGGGGCAGAAAGCGTATGATGGTATAGTTTGTGGAGCAGTACTTGATGCCAAACATGGTCGAATACCTTCAATATGTCTAACGCCACAGCTTGATGAGATTCTCTCGAGATTCTCCATGTTTTTCTAATGAAGCTTGCCATATATGGGTGACGTATAGGCAAGTAAAGTAAATCTCCAGTTGATCTTCGGTAGCGAAAGCTATATTGTCTATCAATAACGATTCCAGCGTTTTCCAGATATTTGATGAGCTCAACGTTCATGTCTTTTCTCCATCACTTTGGAGATGACTGATATCAGGGCAATAGGCCTATAGTTGTTGGGCAAGCTTTTATTTTCTTTTTCTCGGATTGGTTGGACTCC
This sequence comes from Phaedon cochleariae, assembly GCA_918026855.4. Classification (NCBI taxonomy): domain Eukaryota; kingdom Metazoa; phylum Arthropoda; class Insecta; order Coleoptera; family Chrysomelidae; genus Phaedon; species Phaedon cochleariae. Next base: position 9,250,015 of record OU896719.1, on the reverse strand, counting down.
CGGTTGGACTTGTAGGAGAATGAATAGCTTGAAGACAATCGGTGTCAATTCTGGGGCACACTTTTTGTGAATAATGGGTATAGAATTATTCCATCAGGACCATTAGACTTATTCATTTTGAGACCGAGCAGAATGCGTCTGATAGTGCTTTGACGATACCGTCTTTGCATTTTCATTGCTAAGCTGAAATAGGAAATCGAGAAGGAAATAGTGGAAAGGAAACAAGGTCTCAAATATTTGTTTTCGGCGAGGTTTTCGGTAAATACTATCGATATCTGGGTAGCTATTTGAAGATTTTCAATTCATTGTCGAGTTGATGGAATATTATGTAGTGTATATACGGCGAGATATAAGGTATCTCGGTGATTTAATAAAAACTTAATGGTGGCTATATATATACCTAGCATAGTATCTTGCCAACTTAATAGTATGATACAAGAGCATGACTCTCAGTCTCAGCAGTCTCAGTAGGCTGGGATTGACAGACATATAGAAATATAGTACCTACGCATCTATTGCGATTATTTTAGTTGTTTTCGCCCAAAATAGTTTCACTAAAAACACAAGAATGTCCTAGGTACGTCCTTTTTTTGTCCCGCGGTACAAGGACATGATTGGGGCATCCAGGGGATGTCTCGCCGTGGTTGTCCAGTGGACATCCCGCCCGGTACATCCCTAGGTTATCCTATTCGTGTCCCTGGAATATCTGATATCTATTCACATCAGAGTCATTGAATTTCATCAAAATATTGAGTTGAATTTTTTGAAAATGTTTTTTTTTTCTTCCGGAAAATGTTTTTTTTTTTCTTCTGGAAAATAATTGTAATGAAAATGAAGAATATAGTCTCAGAACTTCTTGTGAAATGACCATTTTTCGCAAACAGAAATCGTAAATGCATAATGCCCCTCATTTTTAAATACCCAAGAATGATAATAATCATACCCAAATTCTGACAAAGTTGTATTTATTCAGGTCTCTGTAGTTTAGTCCTGTTTATAAATCTGTTTAGTACATAAATCTTTAGATTGCATATCATCCAATGGAGTAAGGTGCGTGCCTAATAAGCTAAAGGTCCCGGGTTCAATCCCTACTCGACCTACATTTCCCCCTTTTTTCGAAGGGATGTCCCTGGAGTATCCTTGAGACGTCCAAGGGATATCCTTACTTCGTACTTGGTACATCCCAGGGACGTACCAGAACGACATCCCTTGGATGCCTTTTTTGTCGGCCAGCGGATGTCCCTGGGACGTTCATAGGATGTATACTTCGTCCCGACGAAGGATATCCCTGGGATATCCTAATATAAAATTAGAGACGTCCCTGGGAAGTCCCTAGGATGCAATTGTGTTGTTAGGGTTCATGTCTACTCAATAGTATGATACAAGAGCATTACTCTCAGTCTCAGCTGTCTCAGTAGGCTGGGATGAAGAGAAATATAGTACCTACTTACGCGTCTATTGCGCTTATCTTCGTTGTTTTCACCCATATCTCAAATTAAACCCATTATAAATGATGAATGCTTTGTGTATCTACTTGTGTATCTTACTTACTACTACTCACGCGTTTACGCGTCAAAGTCAAAATAATTCTTATCTTCTTCTTCTTCTTCTTTTAGGCTTCTTGGTTTTCTGATTCCTTGCGGTATCAATTCCACCAGATCCGGTATTTTTGTACTTCAGTGGTTATTTTTGAGATTTTAGGATTCATTTATGGTAGGTATATTGTTAGTTCCCATTTTTAGTAGGGTAGAGGTTTTATAACATATAGGAATGATTCAATTCTAAACTTTTCCCATGAAAATCTATGACAACACATCACAATCTACAAACAAATAACATATACAATAACATATACTTAAAAGAATACTAGTATATTAAAGTTAAGATTATATATTTATATTTTAGTTTTTGTCTTTTCAATAAATTTACTCAATATATTGATTTTTTCTGAATTTAATTCGCTCAATAAAACTTGGTACGAAAAAGGTGGAAGCAATTTCATGTCCAACAATTTGGAGTAGAGATTATTAATATTATCTATATTGGATGTGCATTCGAAAAAGAAGTGATTAATATTTCCCTCCTTTCCACATTCACATAAATTTGTGTCCTTAATTTTAATTTTGTATAGATGAAAGGGAAGACTACAGTGCCCTATTCTGAGTCTGCTAATGGCTGTATGTATTTTTCGTGGTAATAAAGGAAAAAGACAAAACCATGGTTTATCTTGAATTCTGGGTTGTATATCTTTATAGTGCCTGGCTTTAATTGTCGAGGAATTATCCCAATATTGTTGAAATTCAGTTTTTGAAATATTCTTTATATATGGTATCAAGTCCATATATTGTATTTTATTATTACTGCAAGGATTGCTGGCTGATTTTGCTATATTATCAGCTTTATCATTTCCATGAATGTTACTATGTCCCGGTATCCAACACAATTTTATATTGAAGTTATTATTGTTTAATTCAAACCATAGTTCTCTTATTTTCATGATCATGTTATTCATGTTTAGTTTTAATTGCATATTTTGTAGTCCTGTCACTGCACTTTTGGAGTCTGTAAGAATTATATATCTACCAGGTTCATTATGTATCAATACTAGGGCAAAATATATAGCATATAATTCTGCTGTAAGTATAGATGAATTATGATTAATAATCCCACTTTTAGATAGATTTTTGTGAGGAATATATATTCCGAATGAAACTTTTTCATTTGTTTTGGATCCATCTGTATAAATTGTCATATGGTCAGGCCATTTTTCTTGTATGATGTCTAATAATCTTGAGTTATTATTTAAATATAATTTATCTGATTTTCCGATACCAATTTCTTCTTTTATTTCAAATTTTTCAAAGTGACTCTTTAAGGGGATTTTGAAGTACATATGTTCATCTGTTGTCGATATTTGATTAAACGGAGGGTTCAGTGATTCACAAATTGATTTATATAATACAGTGTTCTTTAAATTGTTCTTATTAGAGTGATCTATTGAATTCTTTAATTGTACCATTTTTCTAATTATGGGATTAGATTTAATAGACATATGTTTAATCATAAAATTCAGAGTTATGTAATGAAGTCTGATATTAATAGGCAATTGATTGGACTCCACTAATATCGCATTAGTAGGAGTGGAATTCATCAAACCTAAACATATTCTGATGGATTTAAATTGAGTACTGGAAATCTTTTTCATATTGGTTTTACTTGTATTACCATAAATTACTATGCCATATTCTATTCTTGATGATATCAGTGCACTATGTATATTCAACATTATTTTTGGGTCTGCTCCCCAACTAACCTTGGCAAGAAATTTCAGAATATTAATTGTTTTATTACATTTCAAAATAACATCTGTCACGTGATTTTTCCATGTCATTTTCCTATCAAATGTGAGACCAAGGATTTTATGATGCTCTACTTGAGTAACTGTTTCATTGAATATCTGTAGGTTAATTTGTTCTTGTTGATGACTTTTAGAGAATATTATACATTTTGATTTTTCTGTTGAGATCGACAACCCATGTTCCCTCATCCATTCTTCTAATGAAATTATAGCTCTTTTAATATGATGGGCTGCTATGGAAGAATTTTTCTGAGTTTTGTATATAGATATATCATCAGCATACTGAATATAATTACAGTGTGGAGTAAGAACATCCCACAACGAAACCATATATAAATTGAATAGAATCGGACTGAGTACCGCTCCTTGTAAAAGTCCACTATATGATTTCCTAGGTCCATAAATTCTGTTATTTTTATCTCTGATATATATATTTTTTTCACTTATAAGTTTGTATATAATATTAATGACATTATTATTTATTCCTAAAATCTTCAAGGTTTCAACTAATATTTCAGGAATTATATTATCGTAAGCTGATTTAATATCCAAGAAAACTGCTACTGTTTTCTCACTCTTACTAAAGCCCCTAATTATATCTGTATATAGTATCATGTTAGCCTCTATAGTGCCCTTGCCTTTTCTATATCCAAACTGATTTTCAGGAAGAATACTATTATGTTCTATCCACCATTCAAGTCTATATTTGATCATATGTTCAAAGGTTTTTTTTAAACAAGACGATAATGCTATTGGCCTGTAATTATTATAATTATCAGGATCTTTACCCGGTTTAAGGAAAGGTATTAAAACAATATTTCTCCACTCATCCGGAATTTCAGTTCTATTCATCCAAATGTCATTATAAAAGTTTACAAGCCACGTGAAGGCATTTTTTGGTAGATTCTTTATCATTTTGTATGTGATTTTATCTTTACCTGGAGAGGAATCTTTCACTTTTTCAAGTATGCATTTAACTTCTTTCTCTGAAAATATGTAGTTGATGTCTTTGTTTAATGTAGTTCTTTCAATATGTATCGGTGGTCTTTGAATATCTAATGGACAAAATTTATCCAGAAGGCTTTCAGATATTTCTTCATCATCATTATTACAATATGTTGTGTTGGCAGTGTAAGTGAAAGGTCTCGAAAATCTTTTAATATTTTTCCAGACTGTTGTAATGTCACTTTCCCTTGAAAGACTCTCAGAGAATTTTTGAAATGATTTTTTCTTCTTAATTTTGAATTGCTTTTTTGATTTTGCTATTTCTTTTTTGAGATTACAAAAGTTTTCTTGTGTACAATTGTTTTTGAAATTCTTTGCCATTTGTTTTCTGTTTTTAATGATTTCTGTGCATTCATCATCCCACCATGGTGGCTTGGAGATGTTACTATATTTTTTATTAATGTTAATTTTTGGAGAGCTCTGTTCTATACCTAGCTGTATTGCACTTATTAGATCATTGTATGTATGTATATTTATGCTTTCAATGACTTGGCCATAGATGTTCCAATCTGTTTTTCTTGAATTGTATATAAGTCCATTATCCACATTCGTTAATTTTTTTTGTGAAATATTGAAGTTGTTAATTTCAAATTTTGTTAAAATTGGGTAGTGATCAGATCCATAAGTATCCTCTAACGTAGTACATTCAATTCTACTATACAGATTGGGAGACGTCATAACCAAATCAATTACACTTTTTGATTGTAAAGTAAGAACTGTAGACTTGAGATCATTATTTACTGTCAAATGACCTTCATCTATAATTGAACTGAGTTCTATACCACCTCTATTATTAACTGTATTACCCCAATTTTTATGGTGACAATTAAAGTCACCACAAATTATGATTTTGTTGATGCCAATAAATTGTCTCCAAAAGGGTTCTCCTACAGTGACATCTGGAGGAATATATATAGAGTATATTACTAAATCTTTTATCTTTGCTCCTATAATATTGACTCTATCAGGAATTTGTAGATTGTTTGTATCCATAGAGTTAAATTTAATATGGTTCTTTATGAGGATTCCTGATCCTCCCTTACCATCATCTCTATTATGAGAGATAGAGTTATATTCTTTAATTACTATATTATTATTAGGTTTTAACCATGTTTCCGTAAGACATATTATATCAGGGTGTGTATCTTCGATTAGTTCAATTAAATTGGTTTTGTTTGCGTGGAAACTTCTAATATTCCAATTTACAACCTTCAGTTGTGCCATGGAGAAGTCTGTGTGCTTAATTGAGAATTTGTAAATGTGAAAGTGTTATTATAAGAAGGAATTAATTCCTTTATCATTTCAAGAAAAATATCAGGACATTGTTTATATGCGTTTCTTATATCATCTTTCATCCTTTGATGAAAATCATAATTTGATGTTGAGGGTGCATTTGAGGAATTGAAAATTTGAGATTTTATGGGTGATACTGAAATATGACCAGTTGGATTTATAAGTAATTGGCTATGTTCTTCTTGATAACTTCTTTTTTGTCTTTTAGTATCATAATTCATTTTTGAAGACATCTGATTATTGTTTTTTGAAGTCATCATATTGTAACCCTGAGGAGTTTTAGTTTTCCTGGGAGTCATCTCATTTGTTATTTGACAATGTATATTATTCTCTGAAGGTAATTCTGGGAAACTATTAATATTGAAATTAAAAGATTTTTTCATAGAAGGATCCCCAGATGATTCTGATGGATTTTTGTAAGCAGGTACTAATTTTGAGGCTTCAAAAAATGATATGTTGCGTTCTCCTATAATTTCTTTAATTCTTTTTTGTCGGATGAATTCTGGACATATTCTTCTTTGAAATGATTTGTTGGGTTCGTTGGTTAAATGATCAGCCCCGCAAAAAAGGCAGGACATTTCAGTATCTTGACACATGTCCAGTGAATGATTTTTCGCGCATCTTGGGCATCTTACTTGACCACGACATTGCGTTTTAGTGTGTCCATACCTTAGACAGTTATGGCATTGGATTACCGGGGCATAGTAGTTTAGAGTTTCAAAGCTACAGGAATACATAAACACTTTAGTGGGTACAAATTTTCCTCTGAATGTAACAAGTATAACTGGAATGTCAATATATTCAGTCATGCCATCTTTACTAGTTTTTTTTTTCAATCTTCTTACATGTACAATTTTTTTATTATCAATTGTTTTCATATTATTTTTTATTTCCTCTTCTGTGAAAATAGTATCTATATCTTTGATAATTGCTTTTGAGGTAATGAGATTATTTGGAATTGTGGCTCTGAATTTGTTGGAGGATAGAAAGTGTACATCCTCCAACAAATTGTTGGCTTCTTTTATTTTTGTGAAAGAAATCATGAGACGATTCTTGCCTCTTCTTTCTATGGAGGAGGGGTTATATAATGAACTTTGAAAAAATATTTTTCCAACCGCCAAGTTGGACAGGTAACCAATATTTTTATCTATTGACTCAATATATATATTATATGGACCAAGATCGGAATCATCATATTTATTAATATTGTTGATATTTGCCACATCTGTATATTGCTGAAGGTTATTCCCTTCCATTTGATCATCCATTTGATTGTTTTCAGTTTTTTTTTGTAATTTAGGTTTTCTAGCCTCAAAGGTGTTTACGCTCTTTATCTCTACTTTTTTATCACGTGGCGTATCTTTTTTGTTTACTTCAGTGAAGCCAGCTTTTTTTAGTACAATGTCTGAAAGAATGTTAACATTTGAAGGACATTTGACTTTTATATTATTTTCATGATTCATAAAATAACCTTCTTCAACTACATCACATATTTCATTTGTAAATTCATCATTTACATTATTAATATTTGATACTAGCTCTTCACATGCTTGTGAATTGTCATTGTATTTTTTCGCAAATATCAACAAATTAAATACTGCCTCCTTAGTGGTCGGAGATCTATTAATCACTTCCTTAAATATACGAATGTCATCCTGTATCGAGGAATCATTACCTCCAGTGTTTCCGGGGGACTGGTCCCCCATCCTCACTTACAAACTCTTTATTTTAGAAGAAACAAAAAATAGAAAATAAAAAAAAAAACAATAAATCGTATTATTTAAATAATTAATACTGTTAGTAACCAGAAAGAACACAGTAAACACTTACTCAATTAGTATTAGTCTACCGGGATATCTTTATCAGGATTATCGGGAATGGATGAGCGCTTGACGATGTTGACCACACGAAGTTCACCGCAAGAATCTAATTCTTATCTACAGGTATGTAGTAAATGTTACATTTTCGTCATCAGACAGAGAAAGGCTCGGTCGAACGAGACGGAGCGACCGACACCAACATAATGTAAAAAAAATAATCCTTTCTTACCAGCCAGAGCACAAATCTCTATCGAAAACGCTCACTCAACGGCACATTTCGCGAAAATCGTCCACATCCATTGATGATTACAGGTGCTTACGAGGGTGCTTACCACCCATCTAGGGTTCTACAAAAGGCCAACGCACAACATAAAGGGATATAACCAGAACGGGTGCACTTGTAAAAGGACGCTCGCCCACCGCGATTTGAATTCCACCACGATCGGCTCTCGAAACAGTTAGAAGAAAAGAGAGGAGAGAGAACGAGATTCGAGTTGGCGGTCGGTCAGGTTAGCCACCTGAGACTGGCCGGTGGAGGCGGTGTTGCCGGATGTCGAGGATTTTGGTAGGAACAATGAATTATCGGGTAATGTGAATATGCGCACCTGTGTAGATGTAGAA
>OU896719.1:9218423-9241418 GCA_918026855.4 Phaedon cochleariae | reverse complement strand
TGTAGTGTCTCCAAGAAAGCCAATAAAATGTTGGGTTTCATAATCAGATCCTGCTGCGAACTAAGAAATCCCAGAACCCTTAGAACATTGTATAATTTGTATATGTCATATGTTAAAACGTTCTGACATACGGCTCAGTGATTTGGAACCCTTTTTATAATATTTACGCTCAAAAACTTGAGAGTATTCAAAACAAATTCATTGATTACGTAAACAGGAAATGCTTTCCGCACGTCAGCGAAAGATGCACCGTTCGGAAAAAACTAAACCTCATTTCACTTGGATACCGGAGGAAAATCACAGACGTGAAGTTTCTTTACAAAGTTGTAAATCACAAAATAGATTCAAGCAAATACAAACTATTTTCTAAATTCCCCCCTGCACAGGATAATGAAGACCTACAATATTTTATCAAATTCCACTAACATCGACATATCTGCAAATAGCTTCTACAAATGTCAAAACATATTGAGAACACATTTTCCACAATTAGAGCACCACTGAATATCTGTCAAGTTGTACCCCCCAATAATTGTTTTTCAATTGTTCTTCTTATTCTAATATCATCTTAATATGATATTTACGAGGATTTTTACCTTATTGTAGCTGCATTGCATCCCCCAATAAATAAATAAATAAAATACTTCCATTGGCAAAGAATTCCAAAGATTCGGCGTTCAATAGACGAACGAGTTCTAGCAGAGTGTTGTTCGTCTGACTGGTATTGGTAGTGATCGAATTATAGCATAGATTTCTAAGGAACATTTTCTGTGGCCGACTGTTCTACGGTGTTCTAATGAGGTCGAAGAGTTAGTGAGCGTGGCATCAACGTCCGCATCAGCAGAATGAATATTCTCTGGATGGAATCTAAGAGCATCAGCGAATGTCTAGATGGTGAACCCCATACATGAGAACAGTATTCTGAAACTGGCCGTATCTGTGCTGTGTGGATCGTGGGAAGCTGTTGAGGTGAAAAGTAGATTTTCGCACACGGAACAAGAACCCGAGTTTTTGTGAAGCAGCTCTTGCGATGGATCGGACATGACTTCTCCATGAGAGAGTATATATAGTAGTCTTGGGGGAAATGGTGGTGCCAGACATTTCAGTATCAGGTATACTTAGTTCCACCCGAGGTTCCGCCTTTCTAGAGAAAATACACACTTGAGTTTTGGTGGTGTTCAATTCATCTAGGTTGTTGCGGGTCGTTGGCTCCCCAGGCTGTAATTTCCGCAACAGCGTTGGCCTGATTTTATCGTTAGTTCTTAGTTTCCTGGGAATAAATGGGAATTCTAGAAGATAACGCAGTATAGACAGTAATATCGTCTGCAGAACTTTTTTTTTATCGATTGGAGCGCACGAAAGGGAATCCCTATAATGTCCAAAGAACATCGTGCGTTCCTGGGGAGGATAGGGACAGGAGGTAGGTATTGGAATTTTTTTGAATTTTTGGAGATTATATGTTGTTGGGAATACTTCCACAGGCAATGAATTCCAGAGCCTAGCGGTTCTATGGATGAAAGAGTCTTGATAAAGTGCTGTTCGACATCTTTCGAGGTTGACAACGAAAGGATGTGCTGACTGGGCTTGTCTAGTTCGTCTGATTGGTATTGCTAGTGAAGGGATGATTGCAGAGATTTCCGAAGAACATTTCCCGTGGAAGAATCGATAGAAAAGTGAATGGTCGCCGACCTTTCTACGGTGTTCCAATGATGTCAAAGAGTGAGTGAGTGTGGCGTCACCCACCAGGCGAATGGCTCTTCTCTGGATGGAATCTAAGAGCATCAGCGTATGTTTTGGTGCTGAACACCATATGTGGGAACAGTATTCTAGAACAGGCCGTATCTGCGCTTTGTAGATCATGAGAAGCTGTTGAGGTGTAAAGTAGCTTTTCGCACGGAACAAGAATCCGAGTTTTTGTGAAGCAGCTTTTGCGATGGATCTGACATGATTATCCCATGAAAGAGTGTTGCTGATGGAAATACCGAGCATGGATATGGTGGGCTTGGTGGGGATGGTGGAGCCAGACATTACAATATCGGGCATACTGAGTTCCGCCTTTCTAGAGGAAATGGAGGCTTGAGTTTTGGTGGCGTTGAATTCAACTAGGTTGTTCGTTCCCCAGGCTGTGATTTCAGCAAGATCTACATTGACAGCATTGACCTGCCTGCGCCGTGAGTTCTTAGTTTCCTGGGAAGAAATGGGAATTCTGGAAGAGAACGCAGTATGGAGGGTGCTATCATCTGCAAAGCTGTGGATGGGGCAAGTTGTTACTCCCAACAGATCATTGATATGAAGCAGGAATAATGTTGGTGCCAAAATTGATCCTTGTGTAACGCCGGAATTGATGCCAATGGTATCAGACGATACACCGTCCACCACCACGTGAAGCGATCTGCCTGAAAGAAAACTCGATAAGAGATGGCATAGCTGAGGTGGTAAGCCGTATGATGGTAGTTTGTGGAGGAGTCCTTCGTGCCAAACACGGTCGAATGCTTTCGATATGTCCAACGCGACAGCTAGAGATTCCCCGTGTTTTTCTATTGAAGATTGCCATAAATGGGTGACGTAGGCAAGTAGATCTCCAGTAGTTCTTCGGTGGCGAAAGCCGTATTGTCTATCATTGATGATTCCTGAGCTCTCCAGATATTTGATAAGCTCAATATTGATGGCTTTCTCCATCACTTTGGAGATTACTGATAACAGGGCAATGGGCCTGTAGTTGTTGGGCAGGTTCTTGTTCCCTTTTTTGGGGATTGGTTGGACTCTAGCTGTCTTCCAGCATGATGGAAAAATACCCGAACTCTACGAGATGGTAAACAACTTGCAGAGAATCGGTGTTAATTCTGGTGCACATTTTTTGAGGATAATGGGTGGAATACCATCAGGACCGTTAGCCTTATTCGTTTTGAGACCAAGCAAAATTCGTCTGATAGTGCGTTGACGGAAGACGATTTCGGGCATTCGACTCTCAACGGGTGGAATGTCTGGCGGCAGTTTTCCTTGGGAATCTAAAGTAGAGTTTGCTGCGAACATCTCTGCAAAAATATTCGCTTCCTCTTGCGATGTTATTGCTAATGTGCCGTCGGATTTGGACAGTGGTGGAAATGAACTATTAGTGAAATTTCTTCCGACCGCTTTAGCAAGGGACCAAAACGAACGGGAGCCATTGGGGCAATCTATGAGTTTCGATCTTATCTTGGCATTATATGTTTCTTTCGAAGCATCTATTGTTTGGCTGCAGTTATTCCTGGCATCAACGTATTCTGCTCTAGTCGCGAGGTTAGGGTTTTTGCGCCAGCGATGGTAGGCTGTTTGTTTCAAGGCAACAGATCTAGAACAGTTTTTGTTGAACCAGGGTTTCGAAGGCGATGATCTTTTCGAAAAATGAGGTATGTATGTGTCCATTCCGAGCATGATGATCTCGGATATTTCCGCAGCACACTGTGAAGGGTCCTCAGGGTCAAAGCATACTCTATGCCAAGGAAACTCGGAGAAAAACATGCGGAGACCGTCCCAATCTCCTGAATTGTAATGCCATATAAGACGTGGGGGTGCCGGAGCAGTTGATGGAATGAAAAATGGGCAGGTTGTGGAGATGAGTGTGTGGTCAGAATTGTGTGGATAAGGATCATTGATGTGAAGTATGAACGATGTTGGTGCCAAGATTGATCCTTGTGGAACGCCAGAATTGATAGTAATGGTATCAGACGTCCACCACCACATGGAGTGCTGGGGCAGAAAGCGTATGATGGTAGTTTGTGGAGCAGTACTTGATGCCAAACATGGTCGAATACCTTCAATATATCTAACGCCACAGCTTGATGAGATTCTCTCGAGATTCTCCATGTTTTTCTAATGAAGCTTGCCATATATGGGTGACGTATAGACAAGTAAAGTAAATCTCCAGTTGGTCTTCGGTAGCAAAAGCTATATTGTCTATCAATAACGATTCCAGCGTTTTCCAGATATTTGATGAGCTCAATGTTCATGTCTTTTCTCCATCACTTTGGAAATGACTGATATCAGGGCAATAGGCCTATAGTTGTTGGGCAAGCTTTTATTTTCTTTTTCTGGGATTGGTTGGACTCCCGGTTGGACTTGTAGGAGAATGAATAGCTTGAAGACAATCGGTGTCAATTCTGGGGCACACTTTTTGTGAATAATGGGTATAGAATTATTCCATCAGGACCATTAGACTTATTCATTTTGAGACCGAGCAGAATGCGTCTGATAGTGCTTTGACAATCACGTCTTTGCATTTTCATTGCTAAGCTGAAATAGGAAATCGAGAAAGAAATAGTGGAAAGGAAACACGGTCTCAAATATTTGTTGTTGATAAATACTATCGATATCTGGGTAGCTATTTGAAGATTTTCAATTCATTGTCGAGTTGATGGAATATTATGTAGCGTATATACGGCGAGATATAAGGTATCTCGGTGATTTAATAAAAACTTAATGGTGGCTATATATGTACCTAGCATAGTATCTTGCCAACTCAATAGTATGATACATTGATACAAGAGCATGACTCTCAGTCTCAGCAGTCTCAGTAGGACGGGATTGAGAGACATATAGAAATATAGTACCTACGGATCTATTGCGATTATCTTCGTTGTTTTCGCCCAAAATAGTTTCACTAAAAACACAAGAATGTCCTAGGTACGTCCTTTTTTTGTCCCGCGGTACAAGGACATGATTGGGGCATCCAGGGGATGTCTCGCCGTGGTTGTCCAGTGGACATCCCGCCCGGTACATCCCTAGGTTATCCTATTCGTGTCCCTGGAATATCTGATATCCATTCACATCAGTCATTGAATTTCATCAAAATATTGGGGTGCATTTTTTTGAAAATGTTTTTTCTTCCGGAAAATAATTGTAATGAAAATAAAGGATATAGTCTCAGAACTTCTTGAGAAATGACCATTTTTCGCAAACAGAAATCGTAAATGCATAATGCCCCTCATTTTTAAATACCCAAGAATGATAATAATCATACCCAAATTCTGACAAAGTTGTATTTATTCAGGTCTCTGTTTATAAATCTGTTTAGTACATAAATCTTTAGATTGCATATTAGCCAATGCCTAATAAGCTAAAGGTCCCGGGTACAATCCCTACTCGACCTACATTTCCCCCTTTTTTCGAAGGCATGTCCCTGGAGTATCCTTAAGACGTACCTACAAGGGATATCCCTCGGGATATCCTTACTTCGTACTTGGTACATCCCAGGGACGTACCAGAACGACATCCCTTGGATGCCTTTTTTGTCGGCCAGCGGATGTCCCTGGGACGTCCCTAGGATGTACTTTGTCCCGACGAAGGATATCCCTGGGATATCCTAATATAAAATTAGAGACGTCCCTGGGAAGTCCCTAGGATGCAATTGTGTTGTTAGAGTTCATGTCTACTCAATAGTATGATACAAGAGCATTACTCTCAGTCTCAGCTGTCTCAGTAGGCTGGGATCAAGAGAAATATAGTACCTACTTACGCGTCTATTGCGCTTATCTTCGTTGTTTTCACCCATATCTCAAATTAAACCCATTATAAATGATGAATGCTTTGTGTATCTACTTGTGTATCTTACTTACTACTACTTACGCGTTTACGCGTCAAAGTCAAAATAATTCTTATCTACAGGTATGTAGTAAATGTTACATTTTCGTCATCAGACAGAGAAAGGCTCGGTCGAACGAGACGGAGCGACCGACACCAACATAATGTAAAAAAAATAATCCTTTCTTACCAGCCAGAGCACAAATCTCTATCGAAAACGCTCACTCAACGGCACATTTCGCGAAAATCGTCCACATCCATTGATGATTACAGGTGCTTACGAGGGTGCTTACCACTTACCACCCATCTAGGGTTCTACAAAAGGCCAACGCACAACATAAAGGGATAACCAGAACGGGTGCACTTGTAAAAGGACGCTCGCCCACCGCGATTTGAATTCCACCACGATCGGCTCTCGAAACAGTTAGAAGAAAAGAGAGGAGAGAGAACGAGATTCGAGTTGGCGGTCGGTCAGGTTAGCCACCTGAGACTGGCCGGTGGAGGCGGTGTTGCCGGATGTCGAGGATTTTGGTAGGAACAATGAATTATCGGGTAATGTGAATATGCGCACCTGTGTAGACGTAGAACGGACATGATATATTTTTTTGGAGGAAGCTACAGCAGGCGTACTTGACAATTTTGCGCCTACACTTTTGGTTCAAAATAGACTTTTTCGAAAAATGAAAAATATCATAGGGATCCAGATTGAAATAATATTAGGTATTATGTAGGTTTCTCTAGAAGTGATATTTTGAAAAATCTCACTGGATTATTATCAATATATCATCCCTAACAACACAGGGATGTCCTAGGTACGTCCCTTTTTTGTCCCGCGGTACAAGGACATGATTGGGACATCCAGAGGATGTCCCGCAGTGGTTTTCCAGTGGACATCTCGCCCGGTACATCCCTAGGTTATCTGATTCGTGTCCCTAGAATATCTGATACCCATTCACATCAGAGAGTCATTGAATTTCATCAAAATATTGTGTCGAATTTTTCCGAAAATATATTTCTTCCGGAAAATAATTGTAATGGAAATAAAGAATATATAGTCTCAAAACTTCTCAAGAAATGACCATTTTTCACAAACAGAAATCGTGAATGCACAATGCCCCTCATTTTTAAACACCCAAGGATGATAATAATTATACCCGAATCCTAACAAAGTTTTATTTATTCAGGTTCCTGTAGTTTATTCCTGTTTATGAATCTGTTCAATACATGTACTCGGTACATCCCAGGGACGTACCAGAAGGGACACCCCTTGGATGCCCATTTTGTCTGAAAGCGGATGTCCCTGGGACGTCCCTAGTATGTACTTTGTCCCAAAAAGGGTATCCCTGGGATGTCCTAGTTTTGCTCAGAATCAAAAAGTTGTATTTCTTTCATTTTGAAAACATTATTTTGAAAATACGCATACAAGCACAACAACCGTCATTAAACATCAATACCTCACAAATTCAGATCAATAGCTTTGCTCGATCTTTGTCAGATCGCTCCGATTTTAATTGCAGAACGGATGAGATCACATCTAGAAGTCATAAACGAACGATTCAGATTCATCGGAGATCGGAGCAGTCTGATGTAAATACCGAACGCGACTAATGATTCCACATCTCGACATGTAGAAGCAGATTTCTATTGGAAATTATTTATGTTCATATTTCAAAGGTCTCTTCTAGAAAATCAAGTCCGTTCCTGGATTTTTTCATCGAATAGAGCCTCTTCCCAACTTTTATGATACACCGATATGCAAGAAATGGATTAGAATGAATTTGTCGAACGATTTGACTACAATATGCCCGTGCGAAATCATGATGGAAACGTTCATCGGTATTTTGTTCGATATTTTTTTACGATTTGGTCAAAGAGTGTGCCGTACAAACTGAAAAGCTAAACTTGTAGTGTTTTTCCTGATCTACCTGATTCTGATGAGAGTTTTTCAGAAATACGATCCAGAAAGTCGAAGTTATGACATTTATGAAGAAAATGAATTTCTCAAGTCCGGCTCTGGAATTTTTTTTTCCATAGTAGGCCATTTTATGAAGTGTCTGTAGAGGTAAGTTGCTGATGAATATCAGGCGAAGTTTCGCCCCGAATACAAATAATTCCCTTTTTCTGTTAGGAATAGGCAAAAAATATTTTTTCACGTATACAGGGTGACATGGAAAAAAGTACATTGCATAGTGCCACACAATAGAGGATACTGAAATAACAAAAAGGCACACGGGGTGTTGAATTAATATTTTTTTTGGGTTTTCTTTGAATATCTTTAGCCAGAGACGCAAGAAATGGATAAAATGTGGTATACAGGGGTTTTTTATCATGCTAAATTCAAATTTGATCTTAGTTTTGTGATGACTGATAGAGGGCGCTACATACAGGGTTCCATCGCTATTGAATCGATCGAAACTATTTTGCAATACACTGTATGTCATTTTCGACGAAAAAAAAATGTTATCCCTTCTTTTATACTTAAGAAAGGTATACCGTGTCCAAGTCGCTAGAAGCAATGGTTCCAGTACAAATGCATCTGAAAGCCGACAATGCACGCAAATTATTCAAAAAGCGCCAAAGTAACTTTTGCAAAAACAATGATAAATACTTCAACAATTACATTTTAATGGTATGATGAAAAATATGATTAATTAGAACAAAACATTAAGTTTTTAGAAGATGTTCAAATTGTTGCCCTTGTACTTCAATACATTTTTCCATTAAAATTCTACACCCTGTATCTTTTAACCGAAGGCCTTGCGGACCCATGTTCATAGGAACTATTTTCCTTATTTTAGTGTTCTCTATTGTGTGGCACTATGCAATGTACTTTTTTTATGTCACCCTGTATATGACTTCCTCTATCTGCCGTTAGGCTATGGCTGGTTAGTCATGTCTCACCCTGTGTAATTAAAATTATTATTCACCTTTTATTGATGTACAAATACATAAATATCACTGTCAACTCCAAAATCAATTAACTGTTTGATAATCCATAAAAAAACTTATCTAGAATTAGTTTACTGGTCACCAAACGATTGAGATTTGTAATTCAACATGCCTCGTTTATACTCATTGGTATATTTTATTTTTATTTTTTATTTTATAGGTTACAGGCTACTCAACAGGTCGAATGACCCAATTACAGAGAAGCACAAAATATACTAATCATCAGTTTACAATCGAAGGTTATGAAAAGTTCAAGTTTATATAAGTGAGATTGATTACTACAGTTGAATATAAAGAAACAGAAAAATGGGAGAAGGTAAATTTCAGTTATCTATTTGAAGAGGAGTCGTTACAATACCTAATTATGTGAAAAGAAGTCAAGAGTGAATAATTTGCCTCAGTTTGGTTTCAAACCTGAATATTTTCGTGGTGAAAATATCTACTAGAGAATTGTTTCCTATCACATTATAAGAATTTATGCACCTATGTAAGGAAGATTTCAGTAGAGCTAGGTCCAGTTGTGAAGAGATGTCTGTTTCTCACGGCATATGGAGTACAGTTCAAAGTGAGAGAATTGGTGCAAAAGTCAGAATCAATTAGATTGTTGACCACTTATTTGTAAATGAAAAGAATGTCGAAAAATTTTCTGCTCAGTTGAAGGTTTTCAATTTTGTAGTGTTTAACATTAGCATTGTATGAGGAGAAAATTTGTCCATGGTTAAAACGAAAATTCAGGTGTCTGACAAATTTCCTCTGAACATTTTCAATTCTATTGGAGTGATTATTATAAAAAGGATTCCAGATGACAGATGCATACTCCAGGGAGGATCTCACAAGGGAGTTGTACAACGATTTAACAGCATCTGGGTCTTGGAAGGATTTTGTCTCCCTCATAATAAACCCAAGATTTCTTAGACTTTTCTGCACCGTCAATTCGACGTGTGTGTCAAAGGTTAATTTAGTATCTAGGTGAACACCTAAGTTTTTGATGACATCACAATCTCCCAGAACCTCACCGCACAGTACGAGATTGGAGGTGGGAGGATGATTATTACGGGTAAACAGGATCTTGTGACATTTACCAACGTTCAATTGAAGTTTGTTAACTGCACAATACTCTGTGAACCTATCAAGGTCCAATTGAGATCATTGGTAGTCCTCCTGAGTGGTTATCGATTGATAACACTTTCAGATCGTCAGCAAAAAGTTTGAATTTGGTCCATTTGAAACACTGGTCAACATCGTTCAAAAAAATTGAGAACAGTAGGGGTCCCAGGTGAGATCCCTGGGGTACCCCAGATGTGACCTTCATGGTCCTCGATTTATAACCATTGATAACTACGTACTGCGTTCGATCTGAAAGGTATGATTTCAAAAGTTGAAGTAAATTGCCGTGCACACCGAGGTTCTGAAGCTTTCTAACCAAAGTAGGATGATGAACTTTGTCAAAAGACTTCGAGAAGTCCGTGTAAACAGCACAGGTAGGTATACCCTTGTCCATCTCGCTTAAGACGTCCTGAATAAAAGGGAAGAGGTTAGTGATCGCCGATCGTTTAGTGAAGAAACCGTGTTGGTTAGGGATATTGAAAAATTGACCCATCAGGTTCTGATCAGGTTCTAATGGGATTTCTCAAGTTTGTTCAAATTCCGTTCAATTGTTCAATTATTGTTATTATATTATTATGATAATCACTATTAGTATCATTTTGGCTCATTTCCTAGAAATGTCTGAAACCTAGAGGCCAAACACCAGGGGCATGCTGGCTTGCTTATCTACATAATGCTTCAAACGGTAGACAATACATAATAGATATATCACTAATTATTATTAGAAGATAGAGAATATATCACCATTGTCAGTTGTTCCTATGTGCAGGAATAATTGATTGAACAAACTAATCAATTTCCTACGCTTGTAGAAAAAATATTGTTCCTAACTCATGCGGAAACAATCTTTTTCTACTACTGCTATGAAAAGTAGCGCATTTCTCATAGCTTACTTAGTTGCAAAACCATGTATTGCCCATACTGTGATAATAGTAATTTTCCTAACAAGTGCGGAAAGTTATTCTTTCCCGCACGCGACTGCCGTTGACACGAACGACGCGAAGCGGAGTTCGGGCAAGCAGTCGAGTGCGGGAAAGACACTTTCCGCATGAGTTTTAGGAACAATATTTTTTCTACAAGCGTAGGAAATTGATTGATTCGTTCAATTAATTATTCATGCAAATAGGAACAACTAACAAGAGAAATATATTATCTATCTACTAATTATTAGTAATAGCTATTGTGAACTTACAGTTTGACGCATTATGTTGGTTCATTGCGGAAGCCA
Organism: Phaedon cochleariae; assembly: GCA_918026855.4. NCBI lineage: Eukaryota > Metazoa > Arthropoda > Insecta > Coleoptera > Chrysomelidae > Phaedon > Phaedon cochleariae. Next base: position 9,230,575 of record OU896719.1, on the reverse strand, counting down.
GCAGGCCCATAAGGTGTTTGGTCTCTAGGTTTCAGACTCTTCTATGAAATGAGCCAAAAATACCTAGGTATTCTTCATTCGGTATTTTCATTTCTTTATTGTTGCACCATTCAATAAAACGCGTGTGTTGCTTCTCATACCTTTCTTAAGACTTCGTTGGTAATAACGCATCTGTATCGAATCCCTATAGCTAGAAGTTTTTGATCACATTGTGGCATTTCCACTGAATCGAAAATGACAGTAACTCTGTGTAACAATGTGTGTAACAATTTCAAACTTTTTTGAGGTTTGATTGGCATGACAACAATAATCGTTTTCCTTCAGATCAATCCAAATCTACAGGGGGATTTTTATAATAATAAATTTTTATTTCTCAATATTTCTTAATTCTCACAGTAAATAGTGCAATTTGATGGATGATTCTGAACATATACATACTTGATTCTGCAACAAAAAAGCTCAAACTTTTATATCAATCAACGCTTTTATATTCCATCACCAACCACTTCTATTATTAGCGATTTTATCATATCTTTGTTTTCCGCCCTGTTGAATCACGCACGCTTGTAGAAAAATATTTTTTCTATGACTGTTGAAAACTAGACCCTTTTAATGTAACATTTTTGTTGGGTAACTGGATGCATTACATAAAACAAGCCACGCCCCGTGTGTAAAAGCCTTTACACAACAGGCTATGGCCAATCAGCAACAAAGCAGATTCATTACCTACAAAACAGTTGACACCAGTTGTATTGATAATATGGGGCATGCAGTGAAACGTTTGAATCAGACTCGTCATGAAATGTCATAATTTGACTCTGGCGTGATTTAGAACTGACTTTTTGTGCAAATATGGATTCAGAAAGCGAAAATGAATTCAACTGCTCTCCACCATCAGAAGTTTTGAAAGCTGCCAATTCAAGTACAATCAGCCTTTTGCCCGAGGAATCTAAAAAAAGTTATGAAGTGGTTTGGCGAAAAGCAAAACTTGCAAATTCGTTTTCGGATAATGTACTGCTAGCCTATTTTGGCGAATTAGCAGCTAAACACAAAGCATCCTCCTTGTGGTCACAGTATTCCATGCATATACTAAGAAGCACAATTTCAATAAAAAATTATGTGAATATTGACAAATATTTGAAATAACATATTATCATCTGAAGATGTTGACGACTCGCTCAATGTCGAGATTTCCTTAGCTGATGAGTATACAGCACGTTATCACAAACTGAAAATTAGAGCGGAAGGTTTTCTGCACAAGGAATCTGATGATGTCCACAGCATTCGTTCTCAGTGTTCCAGTCAGAGTAAATCACGACGTAAGCTGAAGTTACCCACTATAGAATTTAAGAAATTTAGTGGTGATATAAAAGATTGGCTTACTTTCTGGAGCCAATTCATAAGAATACATGGCGATGAAGATATTGAGGCTGAAGACAAGTATCAATACTTGATTCAGGCAACTATTCCAAATTCACGAGCCCGTCAGTTAGTGGAGAGTTATCCACCGAGTAAAGAGAATTATCCCAAGGTGATAGATAGTCTTCAAAGCAGATTCGGTAGAAAGGACCTTCTAGTTGAATATTATGTTCGAGAGATACTCAAGTTGGTATTGAATAATCTTCCCAGTAAGAATAATTTGAGCTGTCTTTATGATAAGTTGGAAACCCAATTGCGATCATTGGAGACTCTAGATGTTACATCAGAGACTTGCGCGGCCATGTTGTTCCCGTTAGTCGAATCTTGCCTTCCTGAGGAATTGATACGAGTATGGCAACGAAGTAGTACATGTAATCCTGATTCCAATTTGAAAACACGTTTAGACAGTATCATGGGATTCCTCAAGAAAGAAGTAGAAAACGAAGAACGAATTTCGCTAGCAGTTTCGGGTTTTGATTTGCAAAACAAAACAAGAAAGAAGATAGAACCTACCAATCGACCTATATTGCCGACTGCATCTGGATTGATGAATAATAACAATGTTCCTGTTCGGAAACAATGTAGTTTTTGTGGAACATTTTCCCATGAAAGTGAAGCTTGCACTGAAGCAGTAAAGTGGCCTATGTCAGAACGGAAGAAGAAATTGGTAGAGAAAGGCTGTTGTCATCTATGCCTGAAACATGGTCATATTGCTAGGCGATGTAGAGTTAAATTGTCATGTACCGTGTGTAAAGGTAGACATACTGATCTTATGTGTCCAAAATCAGACGAAGCAGCATCTATAACTTCTTCCATGAAACCTATTACTGTGGAAAATTCGTTATCGAATAATACTTATACCCAAGTTTTTCTCCAAACTTTACTTGTTCGTATAAATGGGAACAATGGATCACGAATTGTTAGAGTGATATTCGATACTGGCTCACAAAGATCATACATTACAAGATCTATCGCTAATGAAATGGGATATGAACCAATTGGTGAAGAAAATATGGTGCATGCCCTTTTTGGTGGTTCCAAGACCGATGTTGTCCGTCATTTCTGCTATCGAATTCATATGAGCAGTATACAGGATGGTTATATTTGTAATTTTGAAGCATTAGATCAACCAATTATCTGTAATAATGTAACTGCCGTTAAAAAAGGCATTTGGATGGAAGAACTCCGTTCCCTGAACATTGAGATAACAGATACGACAGACGGTCCGATAGATGTTCTTATCGGTGCTGATATAGCGGGAAAATTACTTACTGGAAAAAGATTCGAGTTAGATTGTGGTCTAGTTGCTCTTCAGACCCTATTAGGATGGACCCTAATGGGTAAAGTCAAGAACACTAAGTGTGAGAGCTCAACTTCGTCGATGTTAGTTGTATCTTCCATGCTGAGTTGTAATGAAGTTATATCTGACATGTGGAGCCTCGATGTTCTCGGAATTACTGATCCAATAGAGCGAAAATCAAGACAAGATATGGAGAAAAAGGTCCTAAACCATTTTTTAGAAACTGTTCGTAGACAAGAAGACGGTAGATATGAAGTCCACTTGCCCTGGATAGAAGGACACCCCCCTCTACCTAGTAATCTATCTCTGGCATCAAGACGGCTAGATGGTCTTTTGAAGAAATTCCGCTCAGACGGATATTTGGCAGATTATAATCAAGTTTTTACAGAATGGTCGAAAGAGAATATCATCGAAGAAGTTCCTGAAACTGATTTAGACTGTGTAGGACATTATCTTCCACATCGACACGTTATCAAAGCTAACAGTGCTACAACGAAGATCAGACCAGTGTTCGATGCGTCTGCCAGAGAGAAAAACAGTCCTAGTCTGAATCAGTGTCTTGAGAAAGGGATAAATTTCATCGAATTGATACCCTCCATTCTTATAAAATTTCGTATGGAAAAGATTGGAGTAATTTCAGATATAAGGAAAGCTTTTCTGCAGATAAGTTTAGTAAAACACGATCGTGATTTTTTACGTTTTCTGTGGCATGATGAACAGCAAGAACTGAAAATTTACCGACATGCCAGAGTAGTCTTTGGGGTAACCTGCAGTCCATTTCTACTAGGAGCAGTAATAGAATATCATTTGCGACATGCTCTCGAAGAAATTCATAATAACGATACTGGTGTACAATCAATCATCGTCAAGTTGCTGAAGAGTTTTTATGTGGATAACTGTGTAACCAGCGTTGGCAGCGAAGAAGAATTACAACAGTTCATTGATGTATCTTCTAGATTATTTGCAGATGCTAAATTCGACTTGAGAGGCTGGGAACATACAGTACTCAATGACTCTCTAATTGCAGATGACGTTTCTCCTGTCTTAGGTCTCAGTTGGAACAGAAACTTGGATACTCTAGAGTTGACATTCGAATGGTTCAAAGATATTAAAACAGATTGCATAACAAAGAGAACAATTTTGTCTGCGGCCCATAAAATTTTTGATCCAATTGGTTTCAGTTGTCCAATTTCCCTATGTCCAAAACTTCTTCTACAGAAAACTTGGAAATCTCAAACTGGATGGGATGTTGAGGTAGAAGAAGAAATCAAGAACAGTTTCTTGGCTTGGGTACGAGATTTGTCAAATTTATCGAGTCTGAGAATTCCTAGATGGTTCGTGACATCGTCGGAAAAAGATAGCTATTGGACAATACATGTTTTTTGCGATGCTAGTCAATATGCATATGCAACTGTAATATTCTTGAGATCAGAATCAAGCCTGGGAGTGGAAGTGCAGTTGATACAGGCTAAATCTAGGGTTTCTCCAGTGAAACAAAAATTGTCAATTCCTCGTTTGGAATTGTTGGCGGCTACGATTGCAGCCAGATTGTCAAATACTGTACTTGAAAATTTTGATCCTGATATACCAGTTTATTGGTGGACAGATTCAACGACTGTTTTACAATGGATCAAGAGGGACGATCAATGGAAGCCATTTGTATGGAATAGAGTACTTGAAATCCGGAGTTTGACAAAAATTGATGCATGGCGCCACGTTCCAGGTGATAAGAATCCTGCAGATCTTCCTTCACGTGGTTGTTCACCACAATTTTTGATGGATTGCAAATGGTGGGAGGGTCCTCTGTGGCTCAAAAATTCGTCAGATTTATGGCCTTCACAAAATTACGTTGGTGACGAAGATATCATAAATGGCGAGAAGAAGAAGAATATTACTTCATTATTTTCAAGTTTCGTTAAAAATTTCACTTGGTATCACGAGCATATTTCTAGTTATGAGAAAATCGTCAGAGTCTTCAGCTGGATACGAAGATTCATCTTCAACTGTCGTCAGATTGATCCTTCAAAGAGAGTGAAAGATAAACTATCACTTGAAGAAATCGATAAGTCAGAAAAATGCATCATGAAATTAGTTCAAGAAGAAGCTTTTGATGGAATTACTGATTCAAAGCTTGCGAATTTCTGCATCATTGTTGACGATTTTGGAATATTACGTCTTTCAACTAAAGTTTCTAATCGAGAAGATACCAAAGATTTTTGTAATCCAATCATTTTACCATCAAAACACCCTATAGTCCAAAAGATCATTCATGAACAACATCATAGATACCTTCATATTGGCGTTCAGGGTTTACTTAGCCTATTGCGAGAACGTTTTTGGATCATAAGTGGAAGAAGAGCTGTCAGATCGGTAATTTCCAAATGTTCAATTTGTCAAAGATATAGAAGTAAACGTGTAGAAGTAGCTCCCACACCTTTACCAGCAGATAGAGTCCGCGATGCCTCTACATTCGAAGTAACAGGTATTGATTTGACCGGTCCTCTGTATATTCGATCTGGTGAGAAGGTCTGGATATGCCTTTTTACATGTGCTATTTTCAGAGCAGTACATTTGGAGATAGTATCATCTCTTTCAACAGAGAGTTTTCTACAGTGTTTGAGAAGATTTGTAGCAAGACGAGGTAGACCATCAACCCTGTACAGTGACAACGGATCTAACTTCATTGGTGCTGACAATTTGTTTGCCCAACTAGATTGGGAGAAGATTCGTAATTTTAGTGATGTTCGTAGGATGGATTGGAAATTTATTCCTCCGACTGCTGCGTGGTGGGGAGGATGGTGGGAGAGATTGATTCGCATCGTCAAAGATCTTCTGCGAAAGGTTCTAGGAAAAGCCTCACTAACTTATGAGGAACTTTCGACTATCCTGTGCGATTGTGAATCAATCGTGAACTCGAGGCCGTTAACGTATCTCAGTGAAGATCCACAAGACCTAGTTCCGTTATCTCCGGATATGTTCCTACACGACATAAAAGAAATTGGTATTCCAGATGTAGATGAGATAGAAGCCTCAGACTTGAGAAGACACTACAGGTATAGAATGAAATTGAAGGAAGATCTACGCCGAAGATTCCGTAATGAGTACCTAGGACAATTGAAATTATTTGCAAATCACAACGATATAAGGCAAATAAAATTGGGTGACATTGTTCTAGTTGGAGCCGACAAATCGAAGAGATTAGATTGGCCTCTAGCAATTATAGAAGAGGTTATAACTGGCCGAGATGGAATAGTTCGTTTGGTGCGCTTAAGAACTGCCTCTGGGCATCTATTGAGACCGTTACAAAGAATATACCCCCTCGAATTGAATATATCAGAAGAAGATTTGGACATCGACGCTATGTTGAAGAAAAGGAAGACAGAGGATTATGAAAATGAAACGCGGCTTAATGAAAAAACTGAAGATTCTAATGATGCCAGAACAACTACGAGGTCTGGTAGAATAGTGAAGCCTCCATCAAGATATACTTCATAATTTGAGTTACTTCATCAAGCTTCAGTCTCTCAAGGTGGGAGAATGTTGAGAAATTGAAGAAATATTTATTTTGATAGTTTTGAACATGTTGTATAATATATATATCAAGTTGACAGTAAAAAATTTTGAAAAGATTTTGAGTTTGTCAGAATTCTATCTTATTAAAAAGATATCGATTCGAAAGGAGATTAGACATCTTCTCCATACCAGACGTTCTCAGTCACCGGGTAGGTGTCCTTGTAGAAGTTGTAACAGAAGCTGCGAAAGTTGGATTTGGTTCCGGAAATTTCAAGAAAAGAGTATAAATTGGCATATTGGTATGAAATATTTATGGACTCTAAAAAAATTCAGAAATAAATTCTTTTTCGGAAAGCGTACTTTTTTTAAATACTTTGAGGAACTAGAAAAGGCGTCTACTCTTTGGTCAATCAATGTGGCATAATATAGTGCCACATTATAAAATTAATACCAATAAGTTACATTACTCGGATTCTTTGAATAAGTGCAGTTGTAGAAAAAGTATAGTGTGCAACATTTGGGGAAAAGCACTTTTCTCACTCGTGCGTTTGCATCATTCGCCCTTCAGGCTCGTGCCACAAACTTTCGCACTCGTGAGAAAAGTTGAACTTTTCCCACTTGTTGCACAATATACTATTCTCGCACTCGACTGCTTGCTCGACTTGTTAGGAAAGTTACTATATTGAACACACACAATAAGAATTTATTCACTTTCAGATACCGGGTGACCAGTTATATTCTGACCCATTTCAAATGCTTATATCTCTGAAACCATTCAAGTTATCGTTGTGCAGTTTGGACTAGTCTATTTTGATATTTTTTAAGTTTTTTTTTACAGGTTCACCTTCTCTCTTGAATTTCCGGTTCTACCGGAAACAAACTAGTCATTATTTAGGTATAGGGCAACTTTTTTATTTCATCGAAGCACCCTGTATATTTTTGCACATTCAGAAAGACTGGTCTTTTCTCTTCCTAACAATGTATAACAAGTTATGTTTTTTTAGAAAACTATCAGAGTTATAACTCTTTGAAGCATCTACTGCATATTAGGATGTTATCCTGAAATGCTGAATTACCGTATATTGATTGAGTATAAATCTGATGCAGATTTATGATGAGTTCATTTGCTTTTTCAGTCAAAGTAAACATTTTTTCAACTCGAAGAAAGTACAAATGCTCGACAATCTTTATTTGACACATCTAATCTGGCATTTCATGTGTTGTGATCAGGATTTCCAAAGACGACTTTGGTTACATTGCAAAATCTCATTAAACCATTCCACATGCAGTAGTTGTTTCAAACAGTTATAACTCTGATAGTTTTATATTTTGTTATACATTGTTAGAAAGAGAAAAGACCAGTCTTTCTGAATGTGCAAAAATATACAGGGTGATTCAATGAAATAAAAAAGTTGCCCTATACCTGAATAATGGCTAGTTTGTTTCCGGTAGAACCGGATGTTCAAGAGAGAAGGTGAACCTGTAAAAAAAAACTTGAAAAATATCAAAATAGACTAGTCCAAACTGCACAACGATAACTTGAATGGTTTCAGAGATATAAGCATTTGAAATGGGTCAGAATATAACTGGTCACCCGCGGTATAATTATATCTAATATACAGGATGGTTCGTAATATGTGGGACGCACTTCAAGAGGTGGTATAGGGCGTCTCAATAAAATAAAAGAGTTCTCGTAGAAGGCTTCGTTTGTGAAATACAGGATGTTAAAGTTAAATATAAAAAATAATTTTCATTGAATTTCTAGATAACCACTAAACAAAAATTCTGGATATTCTGGTGCATAGCTCATCAGTACCTGAGAGTGATTGAATGGGTAGCATTATTTAGTCAATCTGACTTCCAGTGGCACCCTTATGGAGTATTGATGTGAAAATACATGGGTGGCGACGAAACTTTTCAAAAAGCCATCAGAAAATATGAAAGAAGATGCAATTTTGTAGAAAAAAGCACCAGGTTCTGAAACTCGTCAAGATACACTGTTTTCGAGAAAAAACGAATAACAAAATTCAACTCCAAAATTTGATCCCCTTTTAAGCAAATAAAGCGCTATGCCATGTATTTGACTCAGGTACAAAAAGGACTGTAGCCCTTAGACTCAGGATAACCGCACAGGTAAGTACAATTTTTCGATCAGTTTGCTCAGGATAGTCATTGGCACAGGTGCCTTTAAATAACATAAATGTTTTTACATTTTACGTGCCTTTGGAACAAATAACACTTCATTATCAGATGACGGTTGAAATTTGGGGTGCGTAGTGCGATCCTCAATTCTCACGATGCCCAATTCCCACCATTCCAATTCCCACCATGCCCACTTTTCACAGAATCCAAAGAATTTGGGCATCGTAGGAATTGGGCATCGTGGGAATATGAAGTGGGCATGGTGAATCTTGTTTTTTCTGAATTTTTCTCTTGACCTGCGCAACGTTGCGCTCTTCGGAAATCGTCGACATGAAGGTGGGCATCGTAGGAATTGGGCATCGTAGGAATTGGGCATCGTGGGAATTGGGCATCGTGGGAATTGGGTATCGTGGGAATTGAGCATCGTGGGAATTGGGCATCGTGTGAATTGGGCATCGTGGGAATTGGGCATCGCGGGATGCTCTCGAAATTTGCAGCCGACTCCTACCCCCAGACAGCACAGAATATTCTACGAATATTCTGACAACGTTCAAACATACTAATTTCAGAATTTTCTTATAGCATGTTCTCAGAATGATCATAGAATATTCTCATTCTGCACTATACCATATGAGAAATAAAATGAATCCAATCATAGGCATTTTATTAAAAATCCGAAATATCATTACTGTGAAAAAACTGAAGTGTATTTACTTTTGCCTGATATATGCAAATTTACAATATTTAATTTCTATTTGGGAGAGCACACATATTTAACGCCTCAAACCACTGATGAAATTACAAAACAAATCAATTGAGTGCATTTTTCATCTTAATTTCCTAGAACCAACAGCATATTTATACAAACATAGGACATTTCTAAATCTGATTTCGCTATATAAACTCAAAATATGTTATTTTATTCATTTTGTCAGGAATAAATTCAAAATATCAAACTTTGCTTTCAATGAAGTCAATACAGTCCATATTTATGGGACTAGACAATTGAATTAATTGATAGCAAATACATTCAAGTCGAATATTGGCAAACAATCTGTATTTCATAATGGAATGATTTTATACAATGCCTTACGGAATGAATTGAAAAATATACATGACGTAAGAATATTTGAAGTCAATCTTAAACAATGACAATACCTGATGGTCAGGACAATTTGAAAAATGTTTGGCATGATTTGATTACTCAGAATTGAAATGTCATATCTTTTATTTTGAGAAAAAGTATGAATTAGTTAACCTTTCAATATTATTATTATTTTTTGTATATGTGTTCCTGTATCGCTAGCTATTATTAACAGATATGTTTCTTGGGGTGATAAAAACAATCAATCAATAAATTAATCAAAATTCTATGAACATTCAATTTGACATATTCTCATAATATTCTTTTTGAATATTCTGAGAATATTGAGAATTGTTTCAAAATATATTTGCTATTCATTTTATTTATCAAAATGGTTCATGACATATTGGTAAGGTTTCAGGTTCGTAAAAATTCAATCACAATAAAGATAGTAGGTGCACATCTTAATTGCATCGGAGCAAGCTTATTTAATTTTCATCTTTCTCCTTCAATATACTAGGAATATTATCAGAGTATCTAATATCTATTTATTTATTTATTTATTTATTCGATTTTAACCAAACAGGCCGAGACGGCCTTATTACATGGTTAACAACTAGACATAATACTTGAAGTGTAATAATTAGGCTATGAACCTACATCATAAACATGTTACATACCAATATATCCTTAATGAATTGCAGGGGCTTGTACCTAATCCAAAATAATAATATATAATATATACATATATATATATATATACACCTACACAAACATATACATATACATATATACATTGGAAATATCGGAAAAATCCATTGAGACCTGTTACATTTCATAAGGAGATATCCAATATGTGATTGATAATTACTGTATAAAAGACTTTAGGGGGTAGAGAGAAATCGACATTTACAAATACATTATAATTGTTGATTAATTTTATAATACTTACGAGAGGAGCTCTTAAAGTTAAGAGAGAATTTGGTATATTGAACATAAGTATTGAACGAGTACGACGCCCAGGTACATTAAAAGGAATAAGTGAAAGAATTTCGGGACTATTTAATTTACTGTTAATCACCTTGTACAGAAACATAATTGCAATTAAATTTCTTCTCTGGTCCAAGGACATCATTTTGAATTCATTTCTTAAATATGTTGATCTAACTGTATAATCAGGCCAAGAACGGTATTTTCTAAAATACAATATTCTTAAAAATTTGTTTTGTACTCTCTCTATTTTATCCAATGAGGATGCATACTCTGAAAACCACAGTAATGATGCAAACTCCAACTTAGGCCTTATAAGTGTAATATAGAGTAGCTTTATAGTGGTAATATTTGTGAATGCTGCAGATTGTCTCATTACATATCCTAGCGTTCTGTTAGCGGTTGACACTATATTCCTTATATGTTCCGCAAATGAAAAAACTCCATTGTAGGTTACACCAAGATCCTTAATTTCTGTACATCTGAATAGATCCTCTCCTCCCATCTCATAGTTAAAGATAATCGGCTCTTTAGTGCGAGTTATACTCATCACTTTACATTTACTGAGATTGAAATGTAGTTTGTTAATCAGGCTCCATTCATAAATACTATGCATGTCTTTCTGCAGCATAACACAATCCCTTACTGAATGTACTTTTTTATATACTTTGAGATCATCTGCAAACAAGAGGCATTCGGAGTATTTAATAACCGTAGAGAGATCGTTTATAAATATAATGAAGAGGAGAGGCCCCAAATTGGAGCCCTGCGGCACTCCAGAGTTTGCATAATATTTTCCAGATACATTTCCTTTATGTCTGACAATAAATTTTCTATTTTCTAAATAATTTTTCATTAATTCAATAGAGTTCTTCGTTAATCCGAACAGTGCCAACTTTTCCAGAAGGACATCATGATTTACACGGTCAAATGCCTTGCGGAAGTCGGTAAATACCGTGTCCATTTGGGATTTACATCCAAATGTTTCAAATGCTCGGTTTCCAAAAATAAACAAATTTGTATTGACCGACTTATTTGACATGAAACCATGCTGCTCAGATATTACGTATTTTTCAGCATATTGGTATAATTTACTGTATATGATCTGTTCGAACAGCTTGGATGGAGCACACATAATTGAAATAGGCCGGTAATTTTCTATGTTCACCTTACCGCCAGATTTATAGATTGGTGTAGTGATGGCTGTTTTCCATTGCTCTGGAAAGACTTTAGACTGTATAATTCTATTGAAAATATGAACGAGTGGTTTTTTTAACCATTCACTACAACCTTTTAAGACATAGGGAGGGATACTATCAGTGCCTGCAGCTTTTTTTGGTTTTAATTTCTTTACCGCTTCCTCGAAATCTGCCTCCGAAATAGCTTCTATTGTGAGAATATTCTGAAAATATTAAAATATTCTCGAAGAATATCCTGTTGGACGTTCTATGAATGACATTATGCTATATCTGGGCTATATCAGATCAGAAGTAAACATTTTTTGTCATAGAAATCAAATTGATCCAAATCAATATAGTGCTGTCGCACGTTACGATCTGATAGTGATTCATACATAATATTCTGGATAAACAAAATTATTATGAAAAAAAATCAAAAATTTAATAACTCTTAAGAGGTTTTGTGTACCTGAAGCAAACATTTACTTCAAAGAAATTTTAATATTGATTAATCGGTAGTTTAGAA
>OU896719.1:9190923-9217923 GCA_918026855.4 Phaedon cochleariae | reverse complement strand
TCAGACCTTTGCTCAGGCACCTTTGGGCGCAAAGGTTGATGGTATGTATTTCAGCTTGGAAGATAGTGGGGGAGTGACCTAAGGCTTCAAATAGCCTACATCCGGGTCCATATACACCCGCGCCTACCCCTTCTTCCATTTTCGAACCATCGGTGTACCAAACAAGGCAACCTCTGTCCAGCTGAAGCTCAGCGGAACCGTACCTAGGGCGGCTTTTTATAACCACTTCAAAGGTATGATCGAAACTGAGCCTGGCTGGCATTATGTCCGATGGTTTGGTTGCAGATTCCATTTGTACTTCTTGTAGAATGACCATGTGACCAGTGACATCACCTGGTCTGGCCAATTCAGTGGAGTTCAGTTTGTATGCACTGAGAGCTGCAGTCCTCTTGATAAAAATATGCAAGGGTAGTAGGTCAAGCATAGCTTCCATTGCTGCAGTAGGGCACGTACGCATAGCCCCTGTGATCCCAAGACACGGTACGCGAATCTCTGGATTTTTTGCAGCTTAAGTTGTGCTGTTCTTTCCTTACTTTTGGTCCACCACACTAGAGAAGCGTTTGTGACCATGGGTCTGACCACCGTGAGATAAGACCAGTAGATCATATTTGGTTTAAGACCCCACGTTTGGCCAAACATCTTTCGGCATATCCAGAGAGCTGAAATTGCCCTATTGACGATTTTGGTCAAGGCTTGGTTCCACGTGAGTTTCTTGTCTAGGATTACTCCTAGATATTTGACCTCTTCGGAGAAATTGATAGGCGTCTCATCCATAATGGGTTCCTTTAACTTGATCTTCCTTCTTTTGGTGAATGGAACGATGACTGTTTTGCTTGGGTTGACATTCAAGCCCTCCTGAAAGCACCAGTCTTTCAGCAAGTTGAGTGCAGTCTGCATTAGGTTTGATAAAATCCTATCATGCTTGCCTCTTATTATTATGACAATGTCATCCGCATAGCCTTGAATATCGAAGCCAGCGGTGCTTAGTTTGTTGAGTAGGTTATCGACAACTATGATGGATCATAAAAGAAGAGACAGTACCCCTCCTTGGGGGCAACCTCTAGTGGCCTGTGTAGTTACCGAGCTGCTTCCCAGTGTAGCTTTTATTCTTCTACTCCTGAGCATGGATTGTATCCAGCTTGTTTTTGGGGCCTCGAGCCCCTTGATGGTTGTGGCTCGCTCTATCGATTCATAGGAAGTGTTATCGAACGCTCCTTATATGTCGATGAAGGCACACAGAGCAATTTCTTTATCTACCTGTGCCTTTTCAATCTTTCCCACCAGACTATGTAAGGCGGTCTCTGTAGATTTGCCTGATTGATAGGCAAATTGATTTTTGTGAAGCGGACTATTCGACAGAATTTTGCTTCTGATGTGTTGATCAAGTAGTTTCTCCATAGTTTTCTGGAGAAACGAAGTGAGGCTGATAGGTCTATAGGATTTGGGCTGGTCACTGGGACGTTTACCCACCTTTGGAATAAAAACCACATTAACCTCTCTCCATGTTTGCGGAATGTGGCGCAAGAAGTAGCTGGCTCGAAATAATCGAACCAGTACGGGCAGTATCTCCTCGATTCCCTGTTGTAGGGCAGCTGGTATAATGCCGTCACCACCTGGAGATTTGTAGGGCTTGAATGTGCTGATAGCCCACCGAATTTTGTTTTTTGTGAAGATTTTACCTGATAGGTTTTTTTCGCGGTTGGAGGGACGATGTGCGTCCCTTACATCCGGATAGCCTACTTGCAGGTTGTCGTCACTGATGCTTTTCTCCGAATTTTGCGTAACTAAACTTAAAGTTTCCATGAACTTTGTCAAAAGTTTAGTGGTCATTGTGATATTTTTCGAGTTTGAATTCTCCAGTAGAGTATCTCGAATCATCATTGCTCGGTTTCACATGTTATTCATGAAAATTTTCTCACTGCATTTCACAGAAAATGATAATTTCAATCAGTGAACAATTGAAAGTTTTTTTCTCAACTTCGAGATTGAATTCAGTTGCATTTCATTCCCATAAGTGTAAAGTTACAGTAAGAATTTGAAAAAATGGACTCCTTACTCAAGAGCAAAGCACATAAATATGTTCAATTTTTCCCATACTAGGTAGATCAATTATTCGCAAATATATCCAGCTTTGGGGACTTTCTTTACACATATTATGTTGATGCATCGACTGCAATATATTATACATCTCAAATAGGTACTTACTCTAGGAACTTCAACATCATATCCCATTCACTCAATTTGCAATATTTATTTTACTAATGAATGGGAACGAAATGCAAACTAAAGTAACCTCAAATTGAGGCATTTTTATTTTGCGAATCTCATGTATGTATGTAGTAAACCAATTTATTGAACGAATATCGAATATCTGCTGAATCACAAGAGTACACAAATAATAGTATATAACGTAATATGTGTTTTGAGAAGCTTTATAACCACGCATTACGTACTATACTTTACCTACTGGCATATAGTACATCAAAAAAGTTCGGACAAACAGTCTGAATTATAATTCTTGACAGTTATGTCATCCGCTGTTGACGGCGATTACGCGATCATGACATACCTATACTGGCGGAATATACGAAAACTGTGCGATGTGCTTACTGTGCGTAAAGAGCTACTTACTGACGCTGTATCTTGTGTGTTCTTGCCTACTTTTTATAGTGGCCATAGGTTAACACAAATAAACAGTCAAAAGTGGAGTATTCTGTACTTAAGTTTGTTTGTGTTATTTGTGTTGTATATATTACTTGACTGACTTTTAGAATATGTTACATGGTAATTATTTACATTTATACGTTATTTATATTTACTTCTAGACTTTTGACATTTTCTTTGTTTATTGTGCATTGATTTTTTTTTTCAACTGTACTTTTCAACCAAAGAAATAAATATTATTATTATTATTATTATTATTAAATCACTACCGAAAAATCGAAATAATACACACAAGCAAATGAACCATTTCAAAACGATGTACTTTCATATAGTTCCACAACCGGCCACTTTGACGATGCAATCTTAAATTCAGTGGTCTCTAGTTCATCCCTTTCGCGAATACGTGGAAATATTTCATTAAATTAATATTACTTCTTTTACTCCCGTATTGTCCGAATGTTATTGGCAGTTTTTTTTTTATATCATAAGAATATACTTGGTGCAAGACACTGCCTTGTCTCTGGATGTAAAAATCGCCCTTCCAGAAGATCCTGCTCAGAATAAAGGAACAAAACTATCAAATTGTGCTATTTTTATCAGTCCTTGATGAGTGTGCGAAGTTTCAATTTGATTCGACGTTTTGAAGTGGGTCAAAATGCTTGGTACAAGACTCTTTCGTGTCTGTGGATATAATAAGCATTGTACACCAGCTGAAAACCGAGCTGAAAACAAATAAATTTTAAAAATTCTGAGAATATGCTCTAAATTTTAATGGTTGTAACTCAAAAAGTTTTATTGTCAAGAAGGGGATTTCTATTGAAAAGGAATATTCTTAGATATATTTACGAACACAAAAAAAATGGATAAATACAGGGTGACATAGAAAAAAGTACATTGCATAGTGCCACACAATCGAGGATACTAAAATAAGAAAAAAAGTCCCTATGAAGATGGGTCCGCAAGGCCTTCGGTTAAAAGATACGGGGGGTTGAATTTATTTTTTTTGTGTGTTTTCTTTGAATATCTCTAGCCAGAGACGCAAGAAATGGATAAAATGTGGTATACATCATGCTAAATTCAAAGATGATCTCAGTTTTGTGATGACTGATAGAGGGCGCTACATACACGGTTCCATCACTATTGAATCGGTGGTAACTTTTTTGCTATACACTGTATGTCATTTTCGATGGAAAAAATTTGTTATCCCTTCTTTTATACTAAAGAAAGGTATACCTTGTCCAAGTCGCTAGAAGCAATGGTTCCAGTACAAATAATAATAATAATAATAATAATAACTCGTCTTTATTCATCCATAAAATTATAAAAAGTGATATAGATGAAATGGCGAAGTGTCACCCAAGGGTGTTTTTCAACTTAACCATGATGTGTTAATTGATTATAAATACATTATAATATATAATATTGAATTACATTAATACTAGCTAAAACTATGATAAGCTATCTAGCTATGTTTATAATACTATAGGTTTATATCGATATCAATATAAGAGAATTATTGAAGAGAATATAAAATGTCAGTAATAATCATTAATGAGCTAAGATACGTTAGTGATACACTGCATTAACCATAGGAGTGCCAGAGGGGTCAATTGATTTCATTCAAGATCCAATTTGTGTAGATAATAATACTGATTTCAACTCCTTTTTAGAAATCAAAATACTATAGTAATGAAATTCATTGGGTGATTGATTATATGATTTACAGGCATTGTACGTAAAGGAACGTTGAAAGGTAGACGTCTTATGTTTATAGATTGTCGCTGGTATCACCTATTCTTACAAGTTTTTTTAGTAAATACGGAGGTTTTCCAATCTTCAATATTTTATGAGTAAGAGTGAGCAAATGTGATTTTCTAACATCCAATAATCTGAGCTTACCCGCTTCTAGAAATGTATGGCTAATGTGGTCATACTTTCGTATTCCATGGGAAAATCTTAAGCAGGAGTTCTGAATTTTCTGCAGGCGGTCACTGTCGGTTTTCAAGAGAGCTGGTCCATATACACAATCACAATAATCAATTTTTGAAAGAATAAGAGACTCACAAACTTGAAGTTTCAAACTAGAATTCATGGCATGTCGATTCGGGTAAAGCTGTTTTAAAATATTGTAAGAACCACGACAAAGTTGATTAACATGTTTTGTGAATCTCAATTCTGTGTCTACCCATAACCCCAAGTTTTTTACCTCGTTCCTAACGGGAATTGTGTTACCGCCCATGACGATATTTGAGGAAGTACTGGCAAGCTCACGTTTATGCTTTGGTCCAAAAAACAAAACACTTGACTTCTTTGCGTTCAACGTAAGGTTATGCGCTGCAGAGATATTCACCAAGGATTATAAATCTGAGTTCACAACATTAGTACTATCAGGTTGTTCTACATCAAATGATAGATATAGTTGTGTGTCGTCTGCGTAATGGTGTATGTTACAATGCGAAACATATGAGTGGAAGTCCGAAATATAAATGGAAAATAACAGGGGTCCTAAGATGGACCCTTGCGGTACACCAGATTTCAGTGTTAGAGGTTCTGAAGTCTTCAGGTCATAAACGACTTTCTGACTCCTTCCTTTCAAGTAACGCTCCATCAGCCGAACAGAATCTTCATCAAAGCCCAAATACCCCAGTTTGTCGAGGAAAACGTCGTGATCTATAGTGTCAAATGCCTTGCTGTAGTCCAGTAAAACTAAGCACGTGACTTTTCCCTCATCCACTGCCCGGAAAATATCATCGACTATCATTGTGAGTGCTGTTGTGGTACTGTAACCGTCTCTAAAACCGGATTGTATTGGTGGTATAATATTGTGGCTCATAAGGAATTCATTCATCTGTTTGTATAGAATTTTTTCAAAAACCTTTGATAGTACTGATAGAAGACTGATGGGTCTGAGATCATTGAAATTTTCGGGGTTTCGTATTTTTGCAAGAGGGATTACAAGAGACATTTTCCAAGCTATAGGAAGCGTAGAATGTGTGATGCAGTAATTCAATAAATAAGTGATATGATCAATTAGCAAGTTAGAGATCAGGTTCAACATTTTCAAGGATATAGAGTCGAATCCTATTGCGTTACTTTTGATTGAGTGAAGACATATTAGTACCAATTCTTTGTCCACAGTATGGAAACTGAACTTGTCATTCACATTGTATCTGTCATGCTTGTATTTTTCTAGTAGGTCTGTCTGACTGAAAAGTATTACTTTGCGCAAACAAATGAGCGCGGAAAAGTACTACTTTGCGCACGCTCGTAGGAAAAATATTGTTTACTTCGGCTAACTACAGAAGAGTCTTTTATTCTTATATTTTTTGCGATTTTTTGTAAGCACCCAATTTTGACGAAAGCATCATAATCTCCGACCCCGAAAACCCCCAGATAACAATTTTGAATAGAATCCGATCATATAATCACAAAACTTCTTCACCATATTGGATTCGCCATCTTGAATTTCCCAATTTCGACAAAGAATTATAATCTCCAACCCCGAAAACCCCCAGATACAAATTTTGAGTAAAATCGGATCATACAATCACAAAACTTATTTGCCATATCGGATTCGCCATCCTGAATGCTTGAATTTTGACGAAAGAATCATAATCTCCGATCCGGAAATACCCCAGATACAAATTTTCAATAGATTCGGATCATTATTACAAAACTCGTCCACCATATTGGACCGTCCATCTTGAATTTGGCAATTTTGACGAAAGAATCATAATCTCCGACCTCGAAAACCCCCAGATACCAATTTTGAATAGAATCTGATCATAATTACAAAACCCGTCCGCCATATTGTATCCTTCCTTTTGGAATTTCAAATTTTGACAAAGAATCATAATCTCCGATCCCGAAAACCCCCAGATACAAATTTTGAACAGATTCGGATCATAATTACAAAACTCATCCGCCATATTGGATTCGCCATCTTGAATTTTCAAATTTTGATGAAAGAATCATAATCTCCGACCTCCCGAAATGTGAGAATTTTCAACTTCGCCCTGTATCTCAAATACATGAAGTATTATGAAAATTCGGTTTGCGGCATTATTCGTTTCACAAAAAGTAAGGAAGTAATGTGATCTATCTCCAAAGATAACTGAGATATCGCGCATAAGCATAGAAAACTAGACACACTGTACCGGGTGGCGATTTTACTAAATATACTGTACGCTAGCACAAACCACGCCCACCGTAATATCTCATCTTCGAAGTACTTAGGCAAAACTCATAAACTATTTATCCTTAACGAACTCACCTATCCCTGATTGCAATATTTTTGAGGAAGGAAAACCAGAATATAGTGTAGAAACACATTGATTAATAATATATTTCAAAAGTTAAGTTCTTCAACAAAATTGAATAAAATGAGACTGTTTATCCTAAACGCACTAACCTATTTGACTTCAAATGTTTTATGAAAAAGGAAAACCAGAATGAAGTAAAAAAACATTGGTGAAAAAAAAAAGCTGCAAAAAAAAGATCAAGTTTACAGCGATTCGAACCATGGACCTTCAGACTGAAAGTCGACAGCGCTAACCAGTAGACCATCTGGGTATATGAATATTGAAATTACTGCGTACAAGAGATTTACGAGAGAGCTTCAGTCGAATTCGTGTCAAAATCATAAAAAGTGTATTCTTGCGTTGGAGCACAGTATATTTAGTGCGATGTGCTGACTCGAGTATATCGGTAATGTTTGGAGATATGATATGATATGATATATTTAGTAAAATCGCTACCGGGTGTACCACTAAGATAGGACGCCGGCTGTATCTCGGAAACTATTTGCCGCACAGGTTTCGAACAAAAATATTAATGATGAAAGTGGCCAAGAGAAATCTCTGGAAATTATTTTCAAGTTTCCAGGACAGCCCCTAGAGGGCGTAATTGCACTGGCCAGTTTAATAAACGGATTTTTATGAAAATTTGATACATCAAGACATATCAAAAAAACTTTTTTCATATCCTCGAGTCCTCCAATCATTTCGATCAAAAAAATTGCGCTAGCTCTTTAAATGAAAGAGGGAGGGAAGGATGAATAGTACTTTGAAAAAACTCTCATTACTACAGTTTGGTGTAACGGAATTCAACGATCTTGGTCTCATTATGGAGGGTTTTTTTGGTTCTTTCAGATGAATCACGAATCAAGTCGATTGAAATCCTGTGGTGGCCGCTAGATGGCATCGTTTGAAAAATCAGACAATTTTCCATTTTTTTCGAAAATTTCAAATGGAACGTTATGCTCATTCTACTCTAATATGAAAGTAGAGCAAACGAGAAGGAAGATGGTGAAAACCGCGAATTGATACCTCTTGAGGAACCGGTGAAATACTCGAAATAATATTATGAAAATATTCACTACAGGAATCTAACTTCAATAATCGTAATCAAAAATACCCTGTATCTATGAAATTATGATTTCAATAATTCATTCATTTTGGTTTCACAAACTGCTGTTATATCACACAATAGTGAAGGAGACTCTCAGTAATGACATAGCTGATTGAAATGTAAGTAGTGAGTATAGGCTCAGGAATGAGAAAAGGCCAGTTGGCTTTGAATGAAAGAAACGTCAAAATATATTTGAAGTTCCATTGGTAGTTTTCACTGTTCATTGTGGATTGCTTATTTGTCAAAATGCCTATAACGAATGAGGAGGCATTTGACATGCTAACAGTTTACATTTTAATATTATTCCGAGTATTTCTCCGGTTCTTCAAGAGGTATCAACTCGCGGTTTTCACCATTTTTCTTCTCGTTTACTTCACTTTCATATCATAGCAGGAAAAATATATGGTTCCATTTGGAATTCTCGAAAAAATATGGCAAATCGGCTGATTTTTCAAACGATGCCATCTAGCGGCCACCACGGGATTTAAATCGACTTGATTCGTGATTTATCGGGAAGATCTGAAAAAAACCTTCATAATGAGACCAAGATCGCTTAATTCCGTTACACCAAACTGTAGTAATAAGAGTTTCTCCAGAGTACTATTCATCCTTCCCTCCCTCTTTTATTTAAAGAGCTAGCGCAGTTTTTCTTGATCGAAATGATTGGAAATCAACTCGAGAACATGGAAAAAGTGTTTCTGATATGTCTTGATATACCAAATTTTCATAAAAACCCGTTTTTTAAGTTGGCCAATGCAATTATGCCCTCTAGCGGCTGTCCTGGAAACTTGAAAATAATTTCCAGAAATTTTTCTTGGCCACTTTTATCATAAATATTTTTTTCCGAATCCTGTGCGGCAGATGGTTTCCGAGATACAGCCGGCGTCCTCTCTTAGTGGTACACCCGGTACATTGTACACTTGCCTAATGGTTCCTAGATCCCAATTGATCAGCAGTTTACATGGCATCTGGGTTTTTTGGAGCTCTGTTAATAATTATTGGAATATTGATTTCCTACGAGTTTATGACGACAATTTGATTAGCGTATTTTCAATTTTCCCATGCCAAAAGGTGTTCTTTGAAACGAACTTTTGCATTTAGCAGGTATAGAAAATCCACCCATTAGCATATTTATCTAAGCATTGTTTATTCTGTCATAACAAAACATTATTTACTTTTGGTTTCTCGGAATGTTGGAGACAAATAGGTGAATGGTAAAATGGTATTACTTTTATAGAACCGTCTCTATCAGTAGACGACTGTAATACTTACGTAATTATTGTGCAAAAGCGTAGGTAGTTCGGTCAAATATCTCTGGTAGAAGTCCATTATTGCCTCAGAGTGGACTAAATTGTGTATTGTTATCGTATAGTAACCTCAGATCAAAAAGGTGTATTCCGAGGTGTATTCTTGTTGATTTGATGTATAGTAACTCATCTTGATATTATGGAATATGTTTTTGGGGTTCGTGCAGTCAGGGGCGTCCGGAAGGGGAGTTAAGGGGGTAGGGGGGGGCGCCCACCCCCATAACGCCTGGTCTTTACTCATCAGATGCTTTCTAAACAAGATACATTTTTTGCATTATTCAATTCCTATTCTGATTAGCGCTTATTATAGTGACTTTCTGAGACTTTGTTTAATTATAGTATTCATCGACATCTTATAGATATATAAAGAGTTAATTTTATCAACGAAGTTATTGATAAATTTGCTCAAGACTCTATAAGAATGCCATTTTTGTTTGAACAAGATTATGATTATCATCACGTGCAATTTTTTATTGTAATTTTGTCTGTGAACAGAATACCTACACTGAGAAAAAAATCGAATAGCGGTTAATAAAAATTGAATAACCTTCATAAAAAAATTGAATTAAATAGGGGACAGCCTAGCTGTCTCATAAAGGCTATTCAATTCATTTTGCTATGACGACCCAATAACAGTTACTAGATTATTTATTGAAGCATGACATGAAGGCTATACCGTGAACGAATAACGGTCATTCATCAATGTGTATTACTATAATTAAAGAGTATAATCGCTGTTATTATCCGGAACCTATAACAGGCATTAAACCTCTGTATCGAAATAATTAATCACTCTAGTTGTTTCAAGTTGATAATCGAATATTTTTTTCCAAATAATTTTCCAAAATAGAAAAAAATTTAGCACTTTTCATTTTTGGAGCTCTGTCAGTAAGAATTACATCCACATAAAAATCTTTCGAAATACTCTTGGAAACGAAGTAGAGAAAATAATATGTTGAGAATACACTATTTTTCACCCATTAAAGTGAAAAATAGTGTATTCTCAACATATTATTTTCTCTACTTCGTTTCCAAGAGTATTTCGAAAGATTTTTATGTGGATGTGATTCTCTACGGTTGGTAGTGATTCTGAGTTCTGATCGAGTGAGGTTTTGAAAAACTGATGGTTAGAAGTGTGCAAAAACTGGGATTGACCGAGACATTTAGGAGTGATATTTTGATTTGAAATGTTGGAGTAATTTAATTTTCAACCACTTATCTTAACGTGAGGCATATTTAATTTTTTTTGTTCATTTTTAAACTTGTTTTTTTTTAAGTTCAATTTTCTCATTTCCTACCATCTACATAGTTTAGTTCAGGGCATTTCTTCTCCAACTTCATGACAGCATTCATATTTTTGTTGCACCAATTTATCTTTGCCTATACGCTAGGTATAGGTGAGATCGATAATCAAATAATTCTTCATCAAATGATTACAGAAAATGAATAGAAAAAAAGATCTTTTGGCATGAAACCTCTGTATTGGAATGATTAATTACTCTAGTTGATTCAAGTTGATGATCGAATATTTTTTTACCAAATCATTGTCCAGAATAGAGCACATTCAATTTCCGAAGCTTATATTCAGTGGAAAGTTCATCATGAGGAAAAAAATAATCGGAAATGAATATATTGAAATAGTAAAATTTTTCAAACAATAATGTTTGAAAAATTTCTGCCCTGAACTTAACTCTGTAGATGGTAGGAAATGAGAAAATTGAACTTCAGAAAAAACAAGTTCAATAATGAACAAAAAATTAAATATGCCTTACGTTGAGATAAGTGGTTGCAAATTGAATAACTCCAACATTTCAAATCAAAATATCACTCCTAAATGTTTCGGTCAATCCCAGTTTTTGCACACTTTTAACCATCATTTTTTCAAAACCTCACTCGATCACAACTCATCATCATAACTATCAACCGTATTTAACAAAGGAAATGCACGAAGCACGAGTTTACCGACCGACTAGGCCGACCAAAGTCTGATAACTGACGAGAGGGTGTGAATTTGTCGGAAAAATTCTTGTTCGTATGTACTCGAGGACATTCGTCAACGATCGTCATTAAATTTTCCTATGATGGTAATTCGATAACAAGTAATGGTAATATGATTAAAATTCACTCGTCTGCGTTAATTATCATAGGTTCAGACATTAATTGTCATTACAAGAAGTCCAATGAAGTTGATTGAAGTACTCCCAATAAAACGTCTCTAGTCATGGTAATTAGTCCTTGGTGCTATTTTTATACGTAACATGAGTGAATATGATTAGAAATTGAATTACAGTCATTAACTCAGACATAACAAGAAAATTTAATGAGTACTTTTTCCTCAGTGTAGATATGTGATGTCAATTCAATTAATATTCTTTTTCTACTCACATAACTAAAATGGCATTTAGCGTACGGATATGTACCACGCTGAATGATCGATTAATCACGAATTGACGATCTGTGATTTATTCGAAATATTAAACACGTTACCATGGCAACACGATTTCTTAAACACATTACCATGGCAACACAGTTCATTAAACACAGCTTCAGTAATTTTAGACATGTCTGGCCTGTCAATTGTATCAACTGTCAACTGTTATTTTCAAATTTCGTATCAGAATTATTCAAACAATATTCGTTTGTATAAGAATTATTCATTAAAAATATATGCGAGATGTAGACGAACGTGAAATCGAAGAGAATGTTCTGGTACTTGCATATCTCCAAGAAGCGTAAAAATGAAGCATCCATCTTTGAGAACAATTCATTCATTCTGCGCTAAGCATGACATAAACGTGAAACAAAGGTTAGTAAGCAATGGACTGGACACATCTACAACCAATATCACGTATTCGTGTCTCGCTGGTTGCATGCAATTGCATGTATTATGTTCTCAATTCCCATTCCTTTCGAATTATTTCGTAGGTTAGCAGGAATAGCAGGTATGTTAATGTAATTTTCGGAGTTCGTAGAAAAAGCATAGTATGTAACGCGTTTATAAACTCTTCTAGACACTCGTTTATTAAACACTCGCTCCGCTCTGCTCCGCTCGTGCTTAAAATACTCGTTACTAAAAGGACGTTTATGACACTTGTTACATAATATACTATTTTTTTACATGTTTTATGGAGAATACTAGTAGAGTGGTTTTGTAGCCAGAGGGTGCTACAATGCACTGAGGGAAGAAAGAACGCACTTCCGAGGTTTATATACCATTTTTGCACGACTCGACGAATTTAATTGAAAGAATCTTATGATAAAATCAATTATTGTCAATATGATAATGAAAATCCGAACACAATAATCACAAATTGAAGTTTGATTATGCTTTTTGTGATCATCGAAAAAGTGTGGTAGCATAATTTCTTGATTGCTTTCCAAAGTTTTTTTAATAAATATTGCAGAAATTTGTGGAAAAACTATTGAAGAAGCTGCTGCAAACATAGTGGTAGATTTATTGCCAGAAAAATCCCGGAGTTTTTTTTAGCCTAGAGAGTGCCTATACTCTGTATACCCTGTATTCTCTTCTTTTGTCGGTGTAAAATCGCTCATAGGTCGTGCAAAAACAGTTTTTTTTATATGTTCTGAATAATGTACATTATTTATTGTGACTTGCCCCTTCCTGAGATTACTTCTGCGGACGCCCCTGCGTGCAGTCAGTTTGAATCTAATTAGATTTTTGTTTCGTAAAGTAGCAGTGCAAAAGATTCCTATTTTCAATGTTACTAATTTCAAATTTTATTTTGTTTTTCTATAACATACTTACAAACATGCACTGATGATGACGGTATAGTAGTAGTGGTCCGCTACAAATTTAAAATATTTTTTTTTCTACGGCTATAACACAAAATTGCTCTCTCTTTACTGTGTTCGATACATCAATGAGGTACATTGTATGTCATCAATTTCATTTCCGTATCTGATATCACATACAATGACTCCATTGTGTTATTATTTAAAAAAAAATCTCATCGCTCATGGAATGTCACATTGCAAGCAATGACAGCTCTGTCTAATCAGATGGCTACAAAAGCCAAAGAAATCAAAAATGCCGCTGTTATCTGTTACAGCCGTAGAAAAATTATAGTGTATAACTTGCACGGAATGCTAATTTCCTACTCGAATGATTGCGCTAACTTCATTCTCGTAGGAAATCACTATCATTCCGTGCTCGTTAAACAATATACTATTCTACTCACATAACTAATAAAATTCCATTTAGCGTACGGATATGTATGTACCACCATAAATGATCGATTAATCACGGATTGATGATCTGTAATTCATTAATAGTATATTATGTAACAAGTGTTATAATCGTCCTTTTAGTAAAGAGTATTTTAAGCACGAGCGGAGCAGAGCGGAGCGAGTGTTCAATAAACGAGTGTCTAGAAGAGTTTATAAACGCGTTACATACTATGATTTTTCTACGAACTACAAAATAGTATATTATGTAACAAGTGTTATTATAAACGTCCTTTTAGTAACGAGTAGTTTAAGCACAAGCGGAGCGAGTGTTTAATAAACGAGTGTCTAGAAGAGTTTATGAACGCGTTACATACTATGATTTTTCTACGAACTCCAAAAATTACATTAATTAACATACCTGCTATTCCTGCTAACCTACAAAATAATTCGAAAGGAATGGGAATTGAAAACATAATACATACAACTGCATGCAACCAGCGAGACACGTATAAGTGATATTGGTTGTAGATGTGTCCAGTCCATTGCTTACTAACCTTTGTTTCACGTTTATTGTCATGCTTAGCGCTGAATAAATAAATTGTTCTCAAAGATGGATGCTTCATTTTAACACTTCTTGGAGGTATGTATGTACCTGAACATTCTCTTCGATTTCACTCTCGTCTACTTTTCGCATATATTTTTAATGAAGAATTCCGATACAAACGAATATTGTTTGATTAATTCTGATACAAAATATGAAAATAACAGTTGACAGTTAATAAAATTGACAGGCCAGACATGTCTCGAATTACTGAAGCTGTGTTTAATGAACTGCGTTGCCATGGTGATGTGTTTAAGAAATCGTGTTGCCATGGTAACGTGTTCAATATTTTGAATAAATCACAGATCGACAATCCGTGATTAATCGATCATTTAGCGTGGTACATATCCGTACGATAAATGCCATTTTAGTTATGTGAGTAGAAAATTAGTATATTATGTAACAAGTGTTATAAACGTCCTTTTAGTAACGAGTATTTTAAGCACGAGCGGAGCAGAGCGGAGCGAGTGTTTAATAAACGAGTGCCTAGAAGAGTTTATAAACGCGTTACATACTATGCTTTTTCTACGAACTCCGAAAGTTTTCATTAACATACCTGCAATTAATGCTAACCTACAAAATAATTCGAAAGGAATGGGAATTGAGAACATAATGCATGCAACCAGTGAGACACGTATAAGTGATATTGGTTGTAGATGTGTCCAGTCCATTGCTTGCTGACCTTTAGCGCAAAATAAATAAACTGTTCTCAAAGATGGATGCTTCATTTTTACACTTCTTGAAGATATGCAAGTACCAGAACATTCTCTTCGATTTCACTTTCGTCTACATTTCGCATATATTTTTAATGAAAAATTCTGATACAAACGATAATTGTTTGAATAATTCTGATACAAAATTCGAAAATGACTGTTGACAGTTCCTATAATTGACTGGCCAGACATGTCTCAAATTACTGAAGCTGTGTTTAATGAACTGTGTTGCCATGGTAATGTGTTTAAGAAATCGTGTTGCCATGGTAACGTGTTTAATATTTTGAATAAATCACAGATCGTCAATCCGTGATTAATCGATCATTTAGCGTGGTACACATCCGTACGCTAAATGCCATATTAGTTATGTGAGTAGAAAAATACATTATTTTGCCCGATGTGCTCCATACATAACGAGATGGACAAAATTATTGCTGTATGATACATTAGTCCTACCGCATTTCACCTATTGCTCCACAATACTGTATATACTGAACCAAAATGAACTAGCACGGATGCAGTCACTTCAAAACAGAGCGATGCGCATTATTTTGGGGAAGACCTATAAGTGGTATGTTGTAGCAACTGGAATGGCTACCAATAAAATATTTTCTTCTTTACCAAACCTTGATTCTAATCTTCAAAATAAGACATATAAAATTGCGACAACCTATATAAATATAATGAGCAAATCCACGGATACAACACTAGGAATAGAACTGATTTTCACATTCGACAAGTTGGATTAACGCAAACCCAAAATTCAATTTTTTTCAAAGGGCTTGACAGTTTCAAAAATCTCCCACAAGACATTAAGAGCACAACATCTCTAGCTCTCTTTGAAAGGGAATTAAAATCATACCTCTACAATCAATAAAAAAACAGTAGCCACTATCTGAAAAGTATGTTCATATGTGAAAATTGTACTTATTTAAGTATTAAGTGTATTATTAGAGACATTATCCAATAACTGTGGTAACCTCAAAATGTGAAATGTAAATTAGTCTATGACTGCAATGAAGGATTTATATAGTATTGTCACAATAAAATAGATGGTGTTTCCACCATGTCACAACAAAAGCGTTGTGTTCCGCCATGTCACGACATAATAGATGTTTAGTCCATCCATATCGATTCATAAGGGGTTTGCTTGGCTTAATATTTTGCGAGAGGTAATATTCAAATAGGCACTAATAGTTTAGGGGTAACTGAGAGTACGAGACTATATTCAAATATAACAATATTTATTATAGCATGAAACATTATGGGTGAAGTTATGACAAATATAAATAAACAACAATGAATATAAAGACCTAATAACAACTCACATGATAATTACCATTACGACGAGCTCTTGTCAAGTCAAGAGTAGCCCCAGACCAGACTAACTTCGGAACCCTCACATCCAATATTTATATACATCATTTTATTAGATTTGCACGTTCCTCATGAGAGTTCCTTGGTCAGTTTTCATAGTTCAATGTCAATGGATGATTTGATTAATTTTATGTTTATAAAACCCTCATGGTTCCAAATTACTAATATACTGTATGTTCTACTCGTGACAGTATAACCATTCTGGTTTGAATTCCAGCCGAGATGCCGGAGACAGCGACCACCTCCCAGCCGGAGGACGTCCAGCTGTCCGGCCGCAATGCGTCCGAGGTCTGCGCCAGGTTCGACAGCGCCCTGGCCTCGGGCAGCCACCGCAGGGAGAACTCCGCCTTCGTGCCTGTCATCCCGTCCAGGAACGTCCGCTCGTTGCTCTATGCCAGGGAGATGCACCCGTTGATGGGATCGGAGCTCAGGCACGAACATCACGATAGGTAACTATTTTGACATATCATGTTTATATAATGATGAAGATGGAAAGCCCTAATTTCGAGTGACAATGGAAACTGGTAAAACTCCACCGCCCCGTGTGAGAGTCGAACTCACAACATCTGGGTTACATGCCCAACGCTCTGCCAATTGAGTCGATCAATCGGCAGGGAGGTCGAGTTCTTATCACACACCAGGCGGCAGAATCCTTCCAATTCCCGAAGTCACTCGAAATCATGCACTATACGAAGCATCGCTGGCAGGATGGTACTATACAGTCTCCATATTTCAACAGGAACAAAATCTACTACCCTTGCTAATGCTACTGAATGAGTTTGACTGGAAAATATCCAATAACAAAAAAGTTATGACCAGGTAGGTAAACATCATTTCAAATGATGAATAATTCATCCAAATTTCATATCACAAGCAAAGGGTTTTTTTTTTCGCCCGAGGTGGTTGAAATCTTTTATAGACATCATATGGGTCCAATCCCCCATATGATAGTGTGGGAGTCCCCTCCATGGTATACCCACTAAACACTCCACCCCGTTGTAGGCTCCGACGACACTTAGGCCTAGTGGCCCATTGTATCTCACCTACATGCCGTTATCAATTTTACCACATACGACTCATGGTGCCTATTAAGGGCCACTTCAATATGAAAGACCCTTCTCGTTCAGGTCCCTGAATATTGCTATTCCGATCCCTGTTCTCGTCTACGAAGAAGGCCAAAAGCTTTCCTTCTCCTACGAGTGACGGGGGAAGGGGTTGGTCCAGCCCTGTGGTGCCCCCTGCACAGGGCTAAGGCTGTTTACTCTGGGATGTCGCCCTGTTTCCCAGAGGCCCCGTTAGCGACACCATTCCTCGGTGCCATCCATCCATCGCCACGGGTTCCCACAGCTTGGATTAGGTTGCCAGAGCCTCGTTGACCAGTCCTCGACCACATAGACAGACATCAGCAAATCGCCCATCCCTGCCACAGAGATGTCCACAAATTGTCCCATCTGGCAGAAGATAGCAAAGATGGTCCCAAAATGCTTCATCTGTCAAGCGGCCGTGCCCTGCCTTCCCCACACCTCTTGATGGTGAGGTTGGGCTTGGAGGAGAAGAGGAAAAGAGAAGTTGGCCAAGAAAGGTCGATAGAAAGATTGAAAACGGAAGAGAGAAGAGGATATCACCCAAGACAAGTTGAAGTATGGTGAATATCCGGCAAGGGTACCTCGGGTTCACCATTCCCGTACTCACAAGTTGTGAGCCCCTGAGGGGATTGCCAGAGCCTCGTTATCAATCCGCGGCCACATAAGCAGATGTTCACAAATTGCCCCATCCTCGCACTCAGATGTCCACAAAACTGTCCCATCTGAGTGATGACAGCAAAGATGTTCCCAAAATGCTCAATCTGCCGAGCAGCCGCGGATTGTCCTCCCCGCACTATGGTGAGGTTGGGCTTTAGGGGAGAAAAGAGGAGAAGTGACCAAGGGAGGCCGATGAAGAAAAAGATTGGAAACTGAAGAGTGAAGAGGATACCATCAAAGACAAGTTGAAGATTAATGAGTATCCGGCTAGGGTATACCTCGGGATTGCCATTCCCGTACTCACAAGTCGTGAGCCCCTGAGGGCAAGCAAAGGGTTTAAAAATATTGAAGTCTTTAGGGTTGTAATGATGTTTATCAGAGTTTACTATCAGGAAAAGCTTTGGAAAGTCAGGAATCAATAAATTACTCAGCTCTCTCAGGATTTCGGGGTTCGAACAAGTGAAATTCAACTAGAATCAGTCTTATAGATATTAATCAAAACCAGTCTAATAATGATGCTGGTTCAAAAACACTTCATCACACACTGAGGAAAATTGTGCTATTGATGTTTATGCTGAGATATTTGTTGCTAGCATTGTAACGAACGCGAGGACTCCCAAATGTATCATTACGAAAACGAGCAATGCACTTAGGAAGTAAAAGGTCGTGTCAAATTAGGACAGTAAACATGTAGATATATGAACTATAAATATTTTCATCGAGTCTTGAATCAAGCCAGGAACGTCCGCTCTCTGCCCTACGCCAGGGAGATGCACCCGTTGATGGGATCGGAGCTCAGGCACGAACATCACGAAAGATGAGTGAAAACTCTTTTGACAGATAATGTTTATAGCTAAACTGAGGAAAATTGTGCTATTGAAGTTTATGCTGAGATATTTATTGCTACCATTGTAACGAACGCGAGGACTCCCAAATTAATTACTACGAGAACGAGCAAATCACTTAGGAAGTAGAAGGTCGTTTCAAATTAGGACAATAAACATTTACATACCTATACAGTGTGTCCCAGATTCGCGTCTCTATACAGGGATCTCGGCTCCTATTATACCTACAGCAGAGGTTGAATGGGGAAAGTTTTAGAGGAATCTTAGTGCATTCGATAACCGGCTTCAGATTCACGATCGGATAATTGGTTTTGGAAATATCGGCGAAAAACCGAAAATGACGGATTCCGTTTTTCGCCAGTAAATCCGAAACGGTTAATTTGACAGCTGTCAAAATGTCACATTATCTGGACACTTTTTCAAGACGAATGAGATAGCATGTATGACATGTCACGATCGTATTTTGTTATTCCGCAAGCCGCCTCAACTTTCATTTTTCTTATGGCCCGCCATATTGGAATTTTCGATTTTTGGAAAGAGCGTGAAATTTCCAGTCTAGTGATGTCTCACAAGTGCATGAAAGTTTTGAGTTTCATAGAAATATCACACTTCGTAAAGTTAGGTCTTGATTTCCTCTAAGGAGGCCATGATTTACTTGTCAGAAAATTGGGTTCCTATAAGTAACACTTTCTCCATGTGAGGATGCTCTGAGTTTGACATTAAATAGTTGAAAGCGTCAAAATTGTGTTTATAAAGAGTACTTGTAATATGACACACAAATTGTCTTCATTTGTTGAAAATGGCCGGTATTCCCTATTCAATTGAAGAAAAGTTTGACATGTTAGCGCTGTACTTGCAGTCACGCAGAAACGCCGACATTACTTCAGCAAGGTATTTGGAGATGTACCCCGAACGATGGCAGCCTCATAAAACCCGATTTAGAAAAATCGTAGTTAATTTAATTAACCATGGGCCTTCGAACAACCTAGAAGTAGATACAATATTGAAAATGAAAATCGCGACAGAAACATTTTACAAACTGTCAACGAAAATCCCAGAGCATCGGTACGAACTGTAGAACGGGAAATTGTTGTGTCAAAATCAACGGTACAGAGAGTGTTGAATAAGAATAAGTACCATCCATACAAACCCACAATAGTTCAAGGACTTAAGGAAACTGATTTTCCAAGACGAATGCGCTTCTGTGAGTGGTATACTAGGAAGTGTAATGAAAATCCCGATTTTGTAAATCATGTGTTGTGGTCCGATGAGAGTAGGTTCACGAATTGTGGAGTTTTTAATAAGCACAACACTCATCATTGGGCTGTGGAGAACCCTCACGAAGTGGCAGAGAGACGTCTACAGACTAGATTTGGAAGTAACTTTTGGTGTGGGGTCATTGGTAATTTGATCTGACTTAGCTTTTTCAATTGAGCACCTGTTATAAATTATTATCAATCATTTCAGGAAATCGACTCATAGGAC
This sequence comes from Phaedon cochleariae, assembly GCA_918026855.4. NCBI lineage: Eukaryota > Metazoa > Arthropoda > Insecta > Coleoptera > Chrysomelidae > Phaedon > Phaedon cochleariae. Next base: position 9,197,592 of record OU896719.1, on the reverse strand, counting down.
CATTTGTGTTTGAATACAACCTAAACGGACAGAGGTACCTAGAGCTTTTGCGAAACCAGGTTGTGCCGGCTTTACGAGCTACTATAACCGAAGATGAGTTTAGAATAACCTGGTTTCAACAGGATGGATGTCCGGCTCACAACACCATTCAAGTCAGGAACTTCTTAAGAGAGCAATTTGACGAAATAATTATTTCTTTAAATGGTCCAATATCTTGGCCCCCGAGATCCCCTGACCTCTCACCTTTGGATTTCTACCTCTGGGGTCACACAAAGAATGAGGTCTATGAATTTGATCCTCCCGCGACCATAGAAATCCTGAGACAAAGAGTTCTGGACACATTTGGAAATATTTACGGGAATACACTTGCTAGGGTTGTAAGAAAAACAGTCACCAATTGTCAAAAATGTCTCGATGCAAATGGAGGTCATTTTGCAAATTTGTAAATTAACACTCATTTAAAAAGCAGTTGAGAACATAATTAGATTTTACTTTACATGACATCACATTACAACTTGTAAAATATTTCTGTTGCGATTTTCATTTTCAATGTGTATCTAATTGTAGGTTGTTCAAAGGTTCAAGTGTTAATTAATGACGATGATTTTTCTGATTTTTTTTTTAAACACCAATAGTTGGGAATTTGTCCCAAAATATCTTACTTATTGAGAAGTCGTTATTTACGTTCATGTTCTATCGAAATCTCAATGCGTTTATGAGTTTTTTATGAGTGTTATTTTCTGTCAAGTAAATCATGGCCTCCTTAGAGAAAATCAAGACCTAACTTTACGAAGTGTGATATTTCTATGAAACTCAAAACTTTTATGCACTTGTGAGACATCACTAGACTGGAAATTTTACGCTCTTTCCAAGAATCGAAAATTTCAATATGGCGGCCATAAGAAAAATGAAAGTTGAGGCGACTTGCGGGATAACAAAATACGATCATGACATGTCATACATGCTATCTTATTCGTCTTAAAAAAGTGTCCAGATAATGTGACATTTTGACAGCTGTCAAGTGTCAAATTAACCGTTTCGGATTTACTGGCGAAAAACGAAATCCGTCATTTTCGGTTTTTCGCCGATATTTCCAAAATCAATTATCCGATCGTAAATCTGAAGCCGGTTATCGAATGCACTAAGATTCCTCTAAAACTTTCCCCATTTAACCTCTGCTGTAGGTATAATAGGAGCCGAGATCCCTGTATAGAGAAGCGAATCTGGGACACACTGTATAAACCATCAATGGCGGCTCGTGACTTTCATGACAGAGGAGGCTGAATGATGAGATTTAATGTGAAAAACAACTTTCTACTCACCCAAATCAATAGCTTTAATGATATTCTGTTTACCAGTTAACCTGAACTTAATACTTGAAGAGATGTGTTCCTGTGATTTGCAGTGTCTATCCAATCCGCGGGGCAAATTTTTCAAATCATTATATCCTAATCGCCCCAAACATAATTACTCATCGGTTGAAAATAATACGCAGTACCAACGAAATAGCTTTTTCGTACTTCCGGGCCTAAAGTGACAACTTCACTCCCTTGTGACAGGTACTAAAGTGTCACATTTAATCCCTCCGGGATTAAATATTGACGAAACTCCCGGAACGATTAAATCACAAACAAACGAATTTAAGGGATATTTTATTGAAAAATATAATTAATTAGAATGGTAATTAACGTTAATATTCAAATTAATATTGTGACAGTTCGTCATATTGACCAGTCTTTCCTGGGTTAATGCAGCAGGTAACTGACGAGTAACAGATAGGTCCTTTTCATATTGAACTGGTGTTTGTTTCGAAGATCCTGCGGAGACAGGAAGCGAGAATGAGGACTGTGGCATAACTATAGTGGACGAATCGGCGACTTGACCAAATATTTTATCTGAAATTTTTTGTTTATTTTTAATAGACGATTCAATATATCCCTCGGCCACGTTGGAGGATTTCCATCCTCCATGTCTCTTCAGCACGTCTATTGTTGCTCCCGAATCAGCTAACAAAGACGCAGATGTGCGTCTAAAACAATGTCCCGTATAAGACGTCGCATTTTCTAATTTCAAGAAAGCTGCTATTTGCCGTGGAAATGTACCAAACATGTTTTTTCCTGTCTTTCGCAATGCCACATATTTCCGAAATATCGCCACAAAACTGATGGCACTGTTTTCTGAATTTTTGATCACAAAATTTCGGTCAATTTTATTGTTGGTGTTTCTAATCGCAATTAGGAAGGAATCGCCCAAATCTCTCACATCGTCGATTTCTAAATCAACCAACTCTTTTCCACGACAAGCTCCCGCAACGCCCAAAATAAGTGCAACCTACAAAAAAATTGATTTCTTAAAATTTCTGAATATAAACAAATTTCCAAATTTACCTTAAGCATTAAATATTTATCATCCGGAGCCTCCCGTAAGAACTGATCTACCTGCTCAGACGTGAGAATTCTTGACTTCTTTGGCTTAAATCCCTCATTTCTTCTCTTCAAAAAAGCTAATAATTTTGGAAATTTACTTATATCAATATCTTCTCTAATGTTAATAACCGATTTCAGCATTGAGTAATGTGCCCAGAGAGTTGAGGCACAAACCGCTTTTGATTTATCATCGAAGTAGACTAACAGCGCATTTTCAGTAGGTTGTCTCACATTTTTTAAGCGGCACCACTTTTTAAAAGCATCGTACTGCTGCTCGTATAGTTTTCTAGATTTCGGTGGTAACAATTCTTCACCTACTTCGGCTGCTCTTTTATCAATATCAGATACACCTTCTTCACTCATGATACCAATAATTATCAATAACAATGTTTCTTTACAATGACACTAGTAATGACAATGTTTCTAAATTATAACTGTCACAACGCAATGTTACTATGGTAACTTATTTTAAAGACAGTTTATTAAATGAGTTGAAGAGAGAAAAAACTGATTGAAATTATTGAAATAATTAATAAAATCATACCGGAAGTACGAAAAGTATCGTATATACCTTGCGACTGAAGTACATTTAATCCTGAAGGTAAAGTTTATGGCCCGACCGCAGGGAGGGCCATAAACTTTACCTTCAGGATTAAATGTACTACTTCAGTCCCGCGGTATATAATGTACTATTTCCTTACCTCAGATCCCGTCATCCAGATATATTTTTTATAATTACCAGAATTGAACGAACGATTTTGTTTGTTACCTGTTACAATCAGATTTTGTAATTCCGGTGTCGGACGTTTGTTTTTCACAATCAATTTATCTTCATAAAACACAGCACTGAATGGGTTCACCAAAAAGTATTCCACTAAATCGCTCATTTTTCAGAAATTTATAGAGCCCCTAACCATTAACCTAACATAAACATAAACAATGCACTCGCGTTAGTCCGCAATTCGCGAAGCCACACGACAAACACGTGCTATTCGGGCATTTGCATTGCGCGCGTAAGTTGCGCGATGTGACGGAGTCTAGCCTCCTATAGATGTTGCCAAGTTGAATATTTTACGCGTGATTTGCAGACTTCAACGTGTGATGCGTGGGCAAGCACTGTTGCCAATTCAAAAATATTTAACTAAAAACAGGAAATAAAATCAAAATCCATGTATTTTGGTGTCCTTTCAATGAGAAAGTATAGATAATATTAGTTTAAGGAAAATCTCTGAGGAGGCTTAACCTCCGTTGCCTCCTCTGAGGAGCCGCCACTGATATAAACTCCTAGCTTCTTCATCGAGTGTTTACGAGGCACGGATAGCAATTCATATTGTGCAATTAAATTCATCCAATTCATGAAACAGTCTTGAATCAAGACAGGAACCTCCGCTCTCTCTGCCCTGCCCAGGAATATGCACCCGTTGATGGGATCGGAGCTCACGAGCGCAGGCAGGAATATCACGAAAGATGGGTAGTCATATATTCTCGATATTTTCCTACATGAGTTCAGTTGTGGAACACACTGGAAGGGTATTCTACTAGGTTGTCAGAAAATAAACATTCTAGGCGAAATTGTGAATATGAAAACAAAAAACGAGTGAGAATTCGACAGGGTGATTTTGGTATGGAAGTATGTCCCCGCCTGAAGTTATAGGAAGGATACTGATAAATATCGTAAGTTGATATGGAAAATATCATATGAGTAATTCAAATATACGCTAAGTGTTCATGCCGGTTACCTTGTCCCATAACATTAATTCGTATTTGCTCTAGGGAGTACCAGAAAAATGAACCCATCGTTCTGCTAACTAGTCAGATTTCGAGCATGAACATTACGAAACGTATGTGCAGGGGCATCACAATATCAAGGTATCATTATTGGATATATTATATTCATAGCTATCTGGCTTTATATGGTTAAAGTAAATGATAATAATAATTTATTCAGAACTATAAATATGCATAATAGATTTCATGAAACACATAATTAATATTAGTTGCAAAAAGGGGTTGAAAACAATTAATTAAAAAATTAATTATATAAATCAAAGCAACCGTTGTAAAAAAATAAATCTGATATGGTATAAAAAAGAGGACGCTAGGTTATACATCGTCTGAATATTTGCTGGTATGCTCGGAAGATCTTGGGAAACAGACTATTAATTATTTCAATTTTTTTCAGGTGTGACGGTGAGAGAAATGGCGATAAACCCCCGAATTTTCCGACCGTCGGGAAATCCAATTCCAGCTTCGAGCTGATGGCAATGATGAATGACAAACGAAAGGTAAGTAGGATCTCAATGAAAGATCGGATTCTAGATCCTGAACTATTTCACCTTGTATTATGTCTGCGAGTAGAAAATAGTCATACACCAAGGTTTAATGTTGAATTTTTTTCAACACTAGCAATATATTTCAATCATTAAAGTTCTGTGAAATTGAAATATGGGCCTATTGTCACTATGAAAACACTTCTTTTCAATTCTAATTAAAATTTAGTATCCATGACCATATCCCAGGTAATCATATTGAGAACTTGGTTTCACATTAGCCCAATATTCGAATATTAAATATGGAATTACTAGATGGTCCTAATATAAAACCAAATTTTCATTTCGATATTTAATAGTCAATCCAGTGCCAATGTTGTGATGATATTAAAATTTTCATGATCAGTCGATATTTATTTGCAAATATCTATTTGATATTGACGAAATATTAACGATTACAATATCAGATTCATGATGGTTAGTGAATATTGCATTTCATTATCATTTATATTATCAAAATGAAATTTCTCCCATAGAGGGTGTTTCACAGGTAAAGGGAAATATTGCAATGGTAGATAGGGGTCACCAAGATGGTTCTGAAAATAACATATTTGATAGGTCTTAGAGTCTTCATAACAGAGATACAGGGCGATTTATCGATTTCGAATAATTATTCATTCGTCTATAATCTATATTTATTGACCTACCAAGTATATTTTTATCAAATTTGGTAAGGAGCTCATACTTGGGACGTTAAATTCATTCACCTATCGGGCGGAGTGAAAATCCAGGTTCGGCTTCAGGAAAAATTTACATTTATTCGAAATATTAAAATAACACACTGTATTCAATAATTAACACAAACAACAGAAGAATTATGAAGAGGAGGAAAAACTGAATTGGGTTTGATGCTTTACGTTTTCCCGCCACCATTTCTCATCGTAACAATCCTAAAAAGAAAGTTGAAAGTATTTCAATTTGAAGAGTATTGAAATTATGAAACCAGTGTCAATTATGATTATTCGATATATTTCAATCAAAAAATCGCTCGAAAGAACTTACTAAGTCTCACACTCTTTATAACGGAGATGCAGGGTGAATTATCGGTTTTGAATGATCATTCACTCGTCCATAAGTACATTTTCTCAAATTTGGTATGTAGCTTACTTGGGACGATGGATTCATTAACCCATCAGGCGGAATGGAAATAATACCAAATAATTATAATTCGATAATTCACCCTGTATCTCTGTTATAAAGACTATGAGACTTTTCCTGAAGCTGAACCTGTATTTCCATTCTGCCTGATAGGTCGATGAATCCATCGTTCCAAGTAAGCTCAATACCAAATTTGAGAAAACATTATCGAAACCGATAATTCACCCTGTATCTCCGTCATAAAGACTGTGAGACTTGGTAAGCTCTTTCGAACCATCATTTAACAAGAATATATTAAATAATCATAATTGAAAGTGGTTTCATAATTTTAATACTCTTCAAATTGACATACTTTTAGCTTTCTGTTTATGATTGTTACGATGAGAATTGGTGGCGGGAAAACAAAAAGCATCAAATCCAGTTCAGTTTTTCCTCCTCTTCACGATTCCTTTGTTGAACTCTGTCAATTATCACATACAGTGTGTTATTTTAATATTTCGAATAAATGTAAATTTTTCCTGAAGCCGAGCCTGGATTTTCACTTCGCCCCACTTCACGTTCCAAGTATAAGCTCCATACCAAATTTTAGAAATATATACTGGGTACTTCGATACTTATAGACGAATGAATAATTATTCGAAATCGATAAATCGCCCTGTATCTCTGTTATGAAGACTCTAAGACCTATCAAATATGGTATTTTCAGAAACACCTTGGTGACCCCTATGTACCATTGAAATATTTCCCTTTATCTGTGAAACACCCTGTATTATATTTGAGATGATTATTGAATATTGCATGATATTTGCTACGAA
>OU896719.1:9166913-9190423 GCA_918026855.4 Phaedon cochleariae | reverse complement strand
TGGAGTCCAACTCTCTATAGCCTTTTGTATTGCTCTATTGATTTCATCTATCTCATAGGCGCCTGGTGGTATCTGAAGAACAACGCTTCCCTCTTCGAACCAAATACCTAATTTGTTATTTGTCTCATCTATATTGAGTATAGAGTTGTATGAATAGAAACCGTGTAACCCCAAGCCGTAAGTATTCCTTACATCGAGTTCGATTGGTGGAAAAAAATCTGCACTCAAGATACTGCGATCTCCAGAAATGGTGAATGTTTGCGACATAACTTTTTACAATTGGAAAAGCAAACACAGCAAAAACCAAACAACAAGCTTCAGTGTATACAGCAGCAGTAGTAAGAAGTATCAACCTTATTGCTGCCTGCAACAATGAAGAATGTTCTTGTTTTCGTTCGGCGAAGCATTAATATCGAATTTATTGTTAGTTGCCACATTTACATCTTCTATTTGACAAAAGCAGCATAATATTTTTCTTGGTATCGGCCCATCATTGACATCTGCGCTGGAATGGTCACTATCCTCTTGGCGGCGGTGTTCGTGGTGCTCCTCACAAAATCGATATTTTGATACATCTTGATCGTTGCGTAATTGTTCAGGTAATTTATCCCACACTAGAGCTATCTCATGTGAAGCGCATCCGATTAAAACCTCTTTCGGTATATCAGCGAGCTGTTTCTCACTCATCTTCAGCAAAGATCGTAATCTCGAGTAAGCCAATAATGCGTGCCCCATTTGTTTGATGCTTTTTCTATCCATATTATAATACGTAGTTTCCACTCTTCGACGAGAGAAATTTCAAGCACAAATGACCACACCAGACTGTGTTGTAATCCTGTTGACGGTCATAGTTATATACGATTTTGATAGCTTTTGATCCCCTCCTTAAATATTTCACCAACTCTTCGGGTGGCGGCAAATCGCCATAACTATCATAATATTCGACTACCCCACCACGTTTTTTATAAGCAACCCAATGTGTCCCTTTACCTCGAATACCATCGAGATTCAGAATGGCTGATTCTATGTGGCGCGGTGGAGAATTTGGTAGATTATCTCTCATAAATATACCTCGAAAGTTTGGAACACCCATTTTCTCTATGTATTGTGATAAATCGATGTCCGTCAACGCCCTTCGAGGTAACCCTGCTAGTTTTTTGAACTTTGCGGCTTCAAGTAAATGCCCAGTCCTTTTCGGTACGGCTTCAAATATACTCCTTTACCGATCTTTCCTAGAGCGATCGCCTCCAAATGTCTATTATGACGATTCGCTTCAGAGAGTTGCTCCCTACCCTCTTTAGCTGAATTAATAGCTCGAGCTATACCAGCACTACCTGCAGCCAAACTCCCCAATGCCGATAATCCCGCAAAAATGGGTATGAGTGGAAGAATTCCTCCAACTTTAGGAATTGGTATAATGCGAGGTGTTCGGATATTATTCTTTCCACCAGCCATCTTGACGAATTTTCTAGCAGCTCCAATCGCCATAAGAGAAGTCTTGGCCAAGTTTTTGGCGAGTGCCCCCTTCTTTCCCACTTGTCGCAACACATTGCGAACTTTGTGCACTATGCCGGACCCAAAAGCAATTTTTCTCCCACTCTTGGTAGTATTCTTCTTCTTCCTCGACACTCGACGTTTCTTCACTCCGCTGCTGCATCCCATACCAAAACGCCTCTTTCCCTTCATTATATTGGTAACAAGCCAAGATGCGGCCCTCTCTCCTGCAGATGCGTCCTTTGATTTAACACGTTTCCACGCGGATTCTTCCAATTCCTTATCGGCAGAATGCCTTGCAGATAAATCGTTCGGATGCTTGAAATATGCGATATCGTGTTCCTTGCACGCTCTATCTAATTGGTTAATGCCTGGATCACCTCGAGATAATCGTTTCTGTAACTTTGTTCCAGGACCACAATACTGATAGCCGCCGGGAATATGTAATTCGACCGGTAATTTATTAATTAAAGTATTAACAAATCCTCTGCCAGTCCTCTTTCCTCGAAAACTTTTTTCACCGTTATCGCTTGCCGATGTGTATCGCTTCAGCTTCATAATATAAATGACATTCACAGAGTTTGCGATTCATTATATAGCATTTGACCATCATACAATGCAGATTGTTCAGCAGCAAGAAACATTGCGAGTTGACAACTTCGATGAAAAAGTAGGGTTAGGAAATGGTATAATTACACAACGTCGGCATGGATTCCTACTACCTAATACTATACGCAGTCTCATTATCGGCCCATCAAATTGCGGCAAAACGAATGTTATGATATCCCTCCTCACTAACGATAATGGTTTACGATTCGCCAATGTTTATCTCTATTCAAAATCGTTGTATCAACCCAAGTATGAGTACTTGCGGAAAGTATTGGAACCGATAAAGGGACTGGGGTTTTATACATATAGTAATAATGTGGACATTGTTGAACCGGAAGATGCGAAGCCACACAGTATTTTCATATTCGACGATGTGATATGTGAAAAACAAGATGTAATCAGATCATATTTCTCAATGGGGCGCCATAAAAATGTGGATTGCTTTTATCTAGCACAAACGTATTCGAGAGTGCCGAAACAGCTGATTCGCGATAATTCCAACTTTATAATCATGTTTAGGCAGGATGATATGAATCTACACCATATTTATTCCGATCATGTATCCCCCGGGAGGGGGGGAAAATTTGCTAAGTCCTTTTTTTGAATTTTTTTTTTTTTCTTTTCAAATACCTACTCCCCATAACCCTGTTTCAAGGATTTGATTTCATTTAATTTTATTTTGTAGGTTTTTTTTTTTCTTCAATTCACATGTTTCATATACTCATCAATTAGTTAAACATCAATCAATTATATTATTAATATTTTTATTTATACACTTGAATACTTATGAATAAGAACTTACTATGCTAAACTAATAACTAGAAACGATAAGTTTTGATTTTCACGCTACAGCATGTGGGGCACACATCCGACATGCGGATCTGGTGTAGATCGGCTGAACATACGGCACAGGAGAACGACCTAGGTGCCTCATCGAACCTCGTTGTAGAATGCGATGAGGTGTGCTGATATGCTCCAACAGTATTAGGCTGCCTTAGATATATGGAGAAGCATCTATAGCAAAGATTTGTCATCCCCTGCGTCGTCGTCATGATTGTGACCATTGATATCGTTGTGCAGAACAACATCTGCTCATGGCGGGCCCTGGCAACTGACACATCTATCCACTTAGATTGGAACCTAATCTGCTGGTCCCCCTCATCGCACACGTCGTCAAACCCTTCATCGGTGACGAGGTCTACCTGCTCGACGTCGCCTCCATTCACACCATCGTCCACACCATCGTGATTCTGAAACAAAAAAAAAAGACACGAATCAGTAAATGGTGCGATAGAAGGTGAATAATGTATTGCCGCTACATGAGTGTATGGGTCATGTACTTACCACCGCTTCCAGAACGTTCTCGTCAATGAGGGATAGTTCTCGGAGCTTCTTGCAGATTACGCTGAATTCAAGTGCCATCGTTTCTGTGGCTAATACGATCGATACAATGTTCAGAACTGTAGAAACTGTTTCGAATGATGCTCTGATAGGATTTCCACATCTTTTATGTCATTGAAACGAGGTGGGGGAGTGGGCGGTGTTAAAAAATCGTAGAACTCTCACCACCATACTGGGAGAGAGGTAGGGAGTGGGTGGCGCTACCCCCACCAACCCTTAGCTTTAGTGGTGCGTATGCGTTTTGCGAATGGGAGTGGGGTGGGACTTGATTATCGAATGGAGGAGGGTGAAAATCCGACTATTGAAAAGAGGAGGATGCGAGCGTTATCACCACAGTGTTTCACAAACTACCAACGAGTAAGTCGAAGAAGAAACAGGAGAAGAAGTAGAAGCAGCAGTGAATTTCCAACCAATATCGCCTCCGCCAATATCATGACGTACCCGAAATCGTGGGATTCGAAACCTCTGGCAGTCGCTTACCCTACTGTTGTGGACGGATTGACAATCTGTCACAATTGTGACATTGGGTGGGCTGCAAACGAGATTAACCCGTGCACTGGAGTGTGTCAGCGCTGCATCAATGCCAATCGCCAGGCGTCACCGGAACCACCATCACGATCGACCTCTACGGCGGCCAACGTTGTCGGAGCGAAATGCATAAAATGTACCAAGCTGTTGCGGAACACCAATATGGGGATTTGTAGGAATGTGTGCAGGGAGTGTAGCATGGAGCGGCGGCTACGGTACCAGCGATGTATCAGTTGTAGCCAATGCCGAAATGATTGTTGGAATGGTGTTTGCCACGGTTGTTCGAATGGGGCATATTTTTGCGAAATACTCGGCCACATGTTTGAAAATTCCAACAAACATTTCAAGGCTTGCTGGTGCCTCCCTTATGAGCGTCGGGTGTTCCGCAGAAGTCTTAATATGCCGCCGGTGGAGCCATATTTCGTGCGTGAGCATGGTAGCTCCGATGAAGACGAGTGATTTTGTTTTTTTATACTTTATTATTTTTTTTTGTACATTTTTTATGTGGATATTTTTCAACACAGCAAATATATATATTTTAACTTGAAAACATTTCTCGATTTCATTCTTCATGGGTTTGGTGGAAGGGTGAAAAAAAAGAATAGATATTACCGAATAGGTTCGAATTATTTATTATTGAAAAAAAAAACACACACACACATACACTTCAAGTAATAGCAGATTTCTTAATCCAAGAATTGTGCTCCTTAGGATATCCAAGCCATTTGACATATACGTTCTTTCCACTTTTGTCTTTCTTCAAGACTTTCTCCACCAAGTACACTTTTGGATTCTTAGTTTTCAACAATTCCATCTCATAGAAAGAACCCTTTATTGGATTTCCTTCAATATCGTCCAGATTGTAAGTTGTCGGATTAGTAATATTCACTTTGGTTATCGTGAATAATTCCGTGGAGAAATTTGCTGAATAACCTTTTTCGAACACACCTTTGAACTTGCTTATTCTTACAACATCGCCAACTTTATATTTTGGTTTCGGCGCTATTTTTGGGTGACTATAAGCTTTCAGTATTGTAGTGGGAGTTACTTCAGAGGGCTTCATACCAATTGTCCTATGTTTTTTATCATTGTACGAGTTGGTTAAGTGCGGTAAGATATCGTACCACTTATATTCCCCTCTGGCAGAAAATTCTCGGTAAATCCAATTTATCACTGTTCTGATTACTCGTTCCACAATCGCCGCCTTCATAGTACTATATGTTGAATAATGGTTTATTTTATATTCCTTCATCAGATTACTGAAATGAGAATTATAGAATTCTTTTCCAAGATCGCTTTGCATGTTTTTCGGTGAATACTCGGCCACTCTCAATATATGTTTCATAGCTTGTGTCACTTCTTGACCGGTTTTACTTCTGATAGGTTTTGTCCATAGATATTTGGAATAGCAGTCAATAACGAATAATATATATCGGTATCCTTTATTTCGTTTTGCATACGTCTGCATTTCGGCTAAATCTATCTGCCACAAGTCTGCAAAACCTTTTATTATGGTTCTTCTTCTTTTGAAATTGCGCCTTGCAGGCTTGTGCAATTCTTCAACAATTTGTCTTTTGATTGGACTTATTTCCATACTTTCATCTTCAAGTAGTCGTGACCACTTTGAACCCCGTTCATATACTGATTACTTTTCTCATCCAACATGCACATATATAAGTGGAATTGGAGGAATGTATCAAGAAATTGAGAACCTGATATTTTTTAATACATTTATTGATGAAACTACATGACTATATATACAAAAAAACTATATGACTAATGACTATGTACGCGTCCATCTCCATGTCCTCCATGATGAATGGATCCAGGTAAGCACCCCTTGCTACTGGACGGTCATCCTCCTCCTCCTCGACGTCGCTCTCCGCTCTTCCGATGCCTCCTAAGATGAGGGTGGCATCGGAATCGGAGTCATCTCCATTCCCCATGAGGTCCATACTGCTACTGCTTCTGTCAGAGGCCCCATCGCTGTCGCTGTCTTCGTCTCCGAAGATGACATCCAATACCCAGGGGAATGGGAATGCAGCGTCGCCAGAGGAATCGCAGGGTCCATCAGCTGCAGGTGCTTCCCATGGTTGATGGACAGCATCCGAGGACGAATCGCAGGGTCCATCATCTTCTTCTTCTCCTCGCCAGTTTCCAACCGCGAGTCGATAGCTGGCTCCGTTGTGGTTGGTGGTGGTGTCGGGCTGGTAGTTGCTGTCCATCTTCGAGAGTTGATTTCGAACTGACTATCTCGAGGAGGAAGCAAGTATTTATATGCAGCGGTTGGAGGAGGGGGTAATAGAAGTAGTAGGGGAAAGAGTAGGGAAGAAAAAGTAGGAGGTCGTAGTCGCTGGGGAATCAATGAGTGGAGATGGTTAAAGTAGTAGGGGGGAGAGTAGAGAGGGAATTAGGGTAGCGATAGGTAGTAAGAAATCAATCGTCAATTGAATTTATTCATATATTATCCAAATTGATAAATACATCATTGTCCATTACTAATTCTACACACATATACAATTTATACACCAACACTATAATATACAACTTATATATAATACATATTAACATGAAACGAACACATCTAAGTTCGCTCCAAATATTCCTCATTCATCCGATTGAAATGTTCGAGGCGAGACTTCTCCACTTCACAGACTTGGCGAAATTGTTCTTCTGTCGTCAATTGTCGACCTATCTCAGCCAGTCGTGAAAGCAATTCATCTCTTTCTGATGATAAACGAGTAGTTTTGCTTTCACTATCTGTGATCAGTGCATTCACGTTCGCATACCATCGCTTCAATTCACCATCATATTGCCTTATGGCTTCGATAGGTGCTATTGGAGGCGATGGAATGCGCCCGTGAATGGGATCATTACAATCGGTACCATTATTGCCAGCAGCAGCAGCAGCAGCCAGCCCGTTGAACGCCTCTTGAAGATTCGGCAGTTGGACAGCCGGACGTATAATATCCACACTTATAATTCTGACCCGCTCTGGCTGCTCCTGCTCCTGCTCCTGCTCCTGCTCCTGCTCCTGCTCCTGCTCCTGCTCCTGCCCCTGCTCCTGCTCCTGCTCCTGCGCTTGCTTCTGCTCCTGCTCCTTCTCCTGCTCCTGTTCCTGTTCCTGCTGTTTCGATGTGGTTGATACAGCATGATCTCTGCCGGCATTATACCACATGCCAGCCTTGCCGCTTCGGTAGGGGTTAGATTTGCCTCGATTTCCCAGAAACTTTCGAAGAATTGATGGGCTCATCCCCAGATTCTTTTTCTTAGGCGAAGGTTTCCGGCAATCGATTTCAGGCTTATCCAACGATGACGGCGTCAGTGATGGTGAAGACGAAGGTGGAGGAGTCTTCTTGCCGAAAAAGAGTTTCTTTCCTTTCCGCATCAAGACACCACCATTTTCGACGTCGCCATCATTGGGATCTCGGACCTTGGCGCCAACCTCCAACCGTGATGATGCCTCAAATTGGTTTCGGCTCATCTTGAGGCATTTCGAAGGCCTTTTGAATACCCCAGTTGCGGGACCAGCACTTGTAGATGGGGTAGGGCCGGATGGTGATCCTTCAAGTAGGGGCATATCTAATAATGTTGCTGACACGCCTGCCCAAGCCTCATCGGTTGCCAGCAATTCACTATTGAAGCTGATATCCAGGTCTTCTTGATCCACATTCAAATTGCTGATAGACCCATCAATGCCTGAAATACAAATTATGAAATCTATAAAATGAGCTACCGTCGAATTATCGAGAAAACTCACTCAGATTAGGGAGAGATCCAATGTCTTCTTCTTCTGCTGCGAAAGCTGTGGTTAAATCGGTGCTAGGCATCTGAAGAAAAAAAAATCATTTCAGATCATCGTAGACTATTTGATGAAAAACTGTGAATCGAAATACAATTCACTAGCAATGATCCATATGGCAACAAAACTTGTACTTACAATTGGTTAATCGACGATGTAGTTGGATTGGTACAAAAAAAAGATGGTATATCGAGAGTACTCTGGTAGTGGAGCTAGTGGATGATATCTGCTAACAGAATGAGGAGTCTCCGTGTATTCAATGAGTTTTATCTGCTAAGCTCCACCTATTCTCCTTCCACCGCTAATATCCGCCTACATCTCCCCCTTCCTCCCCCACCTAGTCTCTTTTCACCAAAACGAACCTTATCGAAAATGTGTGCGTAGCTCAAGGTCGACCTCCACCCAAGGCTGCATTATTCAATGCGAACCAAAATTTCATTCAATATTATTGTGGTGCGGCATCAGCTGGCTGATATATGTTATAATATGAATAAAACACATCTCAAATAATCTAAGGAATAAATTATTCAAAAATACGTGTATACAGGCTGATTTTAAAATAAGTGCATATATTTTAAACACTAAGGAAGCTTGAGGTATACTATCGAATAGCACTATTAAAAATATTATTAGGATCAAAATAGATTTGGGGCAAAATACCCTTTTTCCGCCCAGATTTCTACTTCTGTCCCAACTATCGTTTGCGATCCGCAGTCGACCGTGATGAACGAAGCGACGTTGCCACTCTACATGAAAATTAGGAGATATTAAATAAAATGTATAATCGAGAAAATGTACATGGGGAAGAAGTTAACCCTGGTCTTGAATTTCAGAAAGATAATACAAAAACTTCAAAATGGACTCACCCAAGATTTCTACACATAAGCTTGAAAAGCGTAGATATAACTTAACACCTCACGGTTGGAAGTTATTTTACTGAAAAATCCTTTAGACCCTTCCTTCCACCTCCTTGCATCGCTACAATTTCGTGGTCTTCGAGGAGTCTCATGGGCCCCGCACAATAACGACCCGACATAAGAACCATATCATTCAGTTCAATGTTTGAGAAATGCATCGTCACATTCCAATCAAATTGTCAGAAACAAAACTTTACATTCAGTGTTGTTCCTGGGTCTGATTTTTTCGTAATAGATTTTCTTGGAAAATGGTAACAGATTTGTATCAAAAGGTAATAGATCCTAAAAATCTGACATTTGACATTCTGAATGTCATTCTTGTAAAACCATATCGCACAAATTAGACAGAAATAGATTTTTTAGTAACAAAACATCATATTTTGGTGCTAACAGTAACAAAACATCATATTTTGGTGCTAACACCCAATAGTAATAGATCTATTACAAAATTAATGACAAGGACCACACTGTTTACATTTACTAGTATCACGTTTTGACGTTTTCCAAAATAACATACATTCTCAGAACAACAAACTGCAAGAATTCAGATGACCATGAATTACTAATAGGCGACTTTTACGGACCAATCAGAAACAGCAAAGTAGTGCCTGCGTGGTTGCGATTCATCCTGATTGGGCACAGGTGATTGAGATTAATGTATTAGTGAGGAAGGATCATATCTTTAAATGAAACTAACATTTTCATAAAAAACTAATTTGGAAAAAAGATCTATTAGTTTAATTCAATGAAATGATACTCCTCACTATACACTAATCTCACAAATCCAATCAGCTGTGTCCAATCAGGATGAATCGCAACCACGCAGGCGCTACTTTGCTGTTTCTGATTGGTCCGTAGAAATCGCCTATTAGTAATTCATGGTCATCTGAATTCTTGCGTCCGAAATTGGATTGGATTGGATTGTTTATTCTCTGAACGCGAACAATCCTAGTTAGAACTGTCAAAGGTCACAGCAAAGAGGAAATCTATGGTCACAGATACTACTGTTCTGAGAAATGATGTTGACAGATCATATGATGATAGTTTTTTGTGTGTTTGTAAAATAATTGTAAACGTAAAATAAAAAATAAAATAATTGGATGTTGTGTCGTGATAATCGTGATATGGTCGTGATTTTCAATGTGAGATTGCCAGGAAGGATATGTCGTCGTCGAGTCGTTTTCGATGGTTTAAGTGCGAATATGAACCAACAAGAACACAGGACGATATTAGTCTGGAATGGACTCGATATTAGTATTTGTTTGCTCTCGGGAGTTTTGCTGTTCGAGCAGGTATGAGAAAATAATAATAATAATAATAATAATACGTCTTTATTATTTTCAATTAACAAAAAAAAAACTACAATTTGTATCCATAATGGTTTAAACAAAATAAAAGGCGAAGTTCAGCTTTCATTTAGCAGAACTAAACGAAAGCTGTTCTTCCACTTAACCTGAAAAAATTCCCTGTGAGCGAGCAAACAGAGAGACAGGGAAAAAAATTGAAAAATAATGAAAACAGTATCATGTATAGGTGAAAGGGGAAAGAGAGAGAAAAATAAAGAAATTTATGAAGGTAGTGTATGGTAGTGTATGTCCGATCAATACTACTAAATGCTCGATAATTATTGATGGTAATTCAATAAAAATGTATTTAGTTCCATTTTGAATCTGGAGGTTTTCAATAATTTGATTTCCTTTGGAATAAAGTTATAGTTTCTACATATGTGAAAGCTGAATGATCTCTTGAAGAATTCGGTATTGAATATGGGCGGCGTCAAAATATTTTTAAATCTTACATTTAAATTATGAATATCAGTACGGTATGTTATTTTTCTGTGTAAGTATGATGGCGTTTTACTTGAAATAATTTTATGATAAAGAACGTTAGCGTGTAGAATTCTCCTGTTCTCCATATTTAGCCAACCAGAACGTTTCAATGCGTGTGATATTCTTTGCCTTCTTCTGATACCATATATCAGCCGAAGACAAGAATTTTGTACTGTCTGAATTTTACGCTTATATATGTCAGTTAAATGGGGACCATACAGAGCGTCAGCATAGTTGAAGTGCGATAGCACCAATGCTTCACAAAGTGATATTTTTAATTTTGAGGATAGATAGTGCCTGTTTCCATATATCAGCTTGATTGAAGCGTAAGCTCGTTGAATAAGCTTTCTTACATGATGCTCAAACCGCAAATTAAAATCCAGAAGCACGCCAAGATTTTTTGCAACATCCACCGTATCAAGCCTAGAGCCCATCACATTGATAACAATATTGCTATTTACCGTACTTCTCATATGTTTAGGACCGAAGGTAATGACGTTAGATTTATCAGAGTTGACAATAAGACAATGATCAGTTGCAGCTTTAATAAATGAATTCAATTCATTGTTGATTACCTGACTAGCATTCTCATACATAAGTGACGGAAAACTATAATATATCTGTGTGTCGTCAGCATACAGGTGTATATTGCATTGATTGAGACTGTTTATGAGATTGAATGTGTAGATACTGAACAGTAAAGGCCCCAAAATAGATCCCTGAGGAACACCTGATTTGAGATACATATTTTCTGAATTAGTACCATCGATACAAACTTTTTGTCTTCTATTTCTCAAGTAGTTCTCTAGTAGTGTAACAGAGTTTTCAGAGAATCCTATGTAATGGAGAATGTGAAGGAGTAATCCATGATTAATCGTATCGAAAGCTCTACTAAAATCCAATAGTACCAATACTGTACAGTAACCATGGTCTGTCGCTCTAATAATGTCATCCACAACGTGCAACAAGGCGGTTGTGCAACTGAATCCTTTCCTAAATCCCGACTGTACTGGCGGTAGCAAGTTCTGTTCAGACAAAAACTCTGAAATCTGTTTTTCAATGGCCAGTTCCGCGATTTTTGAGATTGTAGGTAATATACTAATACCACGAAGGTCTTTATATTCTACAGGATTTGATTTTTTTGGAAGAACTCGAACAACTGCCTCTTTCCAAGATGATGGAAAAACATTTTCCAGCAAACAGAAATTTACAATATGCGTAATGTAGGGCACAATATGTGGGCAACATAACTTGATCAATTTCATGTTTAGTCCATCCATACCAGTTGCATTACTCTTGATTTTACAGAAACATTCATAAACAAATAAATCATTTATTTCTGTGAAATTGAATTGGGAGTTGATAAGGAGATTATTTTTGTAGAAACTCACGAGATTTTCTGGAGGAGACATTGCAGGGATAGAGTTTATCAAAAAATTATTTATTTCATTCACTTTTTTCAACTCTTCTGGGATACCACTCCCTTTATTATGTAACAGTTTTGTGTCTTTCAAAATTTTCCATGTTTCATGCGACCTGCAATTATTTAGTTCATAACTAAAATATGCTTTTTTTTCGCGGACGATAGCTTTTGTTGTATAGTTTTTCATATCTTTGTAAAAGCGCAGATGTACCTCCGACTTCGTTCTCCTATATTTTTTTAAGGCTTTATCCCTGATGGACATCATCAGTTTGATGGTGTCCGTTAACCAGGGAGCCTTAGGCTTTGTTACCCTTGAAGTTATGAAAGGAGCATGTCTGTCGAATAAATCTGTTATACAATTAACCAGCATAGAAACTTTCTCATCTACATTTTCCTGGTCATATATCCTGAAAAAGGGTGTATTAAAAAGATCCAGTCTGAAATTGTCCTCATTGAAATATTTGAAACTGCGATATGTACACATTTTAGGTCCTTCCGCAATTTCATTCATGTTCAGTTTGAATTTTAATAGATGGTAAGTTTTAGCCATAGTTGTTCATGAGAGACCGTTTGTACATTCATTATTTCACTATGAAATTTATTCTTGAGATAAATTAGTAATCCACCACCCCTAGTGATTCTATCAAGTCTATAAGATTTGTAACCTTCAATATTCAAAATTTCATTTTCAATATTAGCTGTCAACCAAGTTTCACATATAAGAAAGAAATCGAAGTCGTTCTCCAATACAAGTAACTTTATTGTCTGTAATGAAGGTAATATTGATCGGACATTGTAACTACCTATGAACAAATTACAAATCATCAAAAGTTATTTCCCTTTTCTATTCCCCAGTAGAAAGAGAAACACAATTTAACAAAAAAAACAAAAAAAAATGTATATGTATCCTGAATACTGAAACAAAAACTGATGAGCACTTGTTGCAGAGAACAAGCTCTACTAGGTGAGTCGATTTTCAACTTTGTGGAAGGAAGGGGGACGTTCTATCATTCCCCTCATGTTTCTATCCGTCTCTCGTGATCCATGGAGATAATCACCCCACAGTTCTCTCAGTGAACTTTAAAAAATAAGGCTCCTGTACATATTACATTCTTCAGATGAAGAATGTCCCTTTCTTCATCTGAGTTACATTCACCTCTATTAGTTTCCATAACCTATTTCAATTCATATTCATTCTGTGACAAATTTTTATCAGGATATTCGTCTCTGAAACAATCTGGCATCACTGTCTAGTTCTGACTTTAGTGAATGACGAATTGGAGAATCCCTGGGATTCCGCAGATTTCACTTGCTTCCCAGTGGCGTACTCGAATTTCGAAGCATTTTATGTTCAATTTTCAAAATGAAATTTCTCGTTAATGTGAAGACTTAGGAAAAATCTAATATTTTAGTAATTTTTGTTAGACTCTCTCATATATATGTCTTGAATATACGCACTCATTTTAAAATCAGCCTGTATATAATATGTAGACTAGATGAAGAGTGTACAGAACTCGTATCACATTATATGGAGACTAGATTAAAAACTAAATATGAATATAAGCGTATGAGGTTGGGTACAGAGTTCGCATTATTATTATTATTATTATTATTATCGAGGCTCTGAGTGTTCCATCAACATTTTTATCAGGCCATCTAAATTATCGCTAGAATTTGATTTCTCAGCTGTTTGCATTGTAGCAGATATTGCTTGTTGTACCCAAAGCATATTACGTTCAGGACTCGTTTGATAAAATTCGATATCATTGTGCCCCCAAGGTAAAGTTTTAACAGTATTAGGTATGATAAACCGTTTATCGTCATGGTATGAAAGGGCGACTTTGTTTTTCATTTCAGTATAAATATCGTGCCGATCGCTACGAAAAGTATTCATTTTTCTGAATATCAAGCCACCATTTTCTACGATTTTCTTATAATCATCCATCGATAATTCACTTCTAACAACTGGCCTTGAACACCCTTCGCTTTTTTCAATTCGGAATTCGAAGATTGAACGTAATACGCTTTGGCACCCGTCCCATAGAAGCTCACAATAGGATCATTTGGAAATTCGTCCTTCATATTTCCCACTACTGATTTCGTTATTGGAATATTGAATTTGTTATCTACGGGGTAATTAGATGTGTCGAAATACCTTATATTCTCCTTCATGAAATTATAAAAGTTTTCTGTTTCTATTTTCAATATCAAAGAATCCGTATCAGTATACAATAGCCACGATTTACCAGAGAAATGTTTCTTAATGCATTCATACAGAAAGTTATATATAACGACTTTTGACACATCTAATATGCTGAAACCTAAATACAGCGGTTTATCATAATGCACTTTAACTTTTCCCATATGGATTGCTACGAAATTTTCATGGAATACTTTACAGGTTTTATAATTGGGGAGTGCTATCAATGCATTAACACCCTTCCTCTTTGTGATACTTTCCCAATGAGTCACAAGTTTGATATCGCTTCTTTTATCAACATTCTCCATGGTTTTGCCATAAACTGAGTTGACCATATTCTTGTATAAACTTTTATCAGCTTTATTTGTACTCTTATTACGCATTTCTGTATTGAGGTCAACATACTTTTTTAACCACGGGGATTGCTTAAATTTGAGAACTCTATGGGTTTTTATCAAAGTCAAACCGTTTTCCATAGCCTGTTTGAGATTTCTGTGATGAACAATATATTTAATTTTATTCGACAAATTAGGAATCTAACTCCTCAGACTACATTGACTAATCCCGCCTCTTATACCTTTTTTGAAAAAATGAATCATATCGATGTCGGTTAACAATTCCAATTCGATTTTTGTGTACCTCAACATAGCATCCCACGATAAACCGGGTGCAGTGAAGTATTGGCACGGATCTAACTTGTACGTTTTCAAACAAACATTCCGGAAGTTCTCGAAAACATCACATAATAATAAAACATCTGATTTTAAATAAAGGTCGGAGTAATCACCGAGTGATTTACATTGGAATAAATTCCAAGCATGCTCAGCTCTTCGATAATCCTCGTCCGAAATATGTGTATTAGATAAATTATCGAAAAAATCACTTTTTGATGGCAGATCTTCATTATCCAATTTATCCATAGACGTTATGAAACTATATGGAAAAACTCCCTTCTGCGTCATGTATTTGAATTCTTCAGGGTCGCGAAAATATCTAGCAGTTTCTACAAATTGAGATTCATTCAAATTTTCGGCCAAGGATTGCAGGGGTTGGGCAAGGAATTTGTAGCTATCCAAGAATCGCAGTTTCAAGAAGACATTCTGATTCACACCGTTTTTTCCCAAATATTCGTCTACTAAAATATGTTTGGTAAATGAAATATATTTTTCCTTAGTTTGCGCGATACAATCAACTCTCTCTTCTCTATCGAATAATTGCTTGATGAAAAGGTGGCTATCGTAGCCACTCATATTATGAAAAAATATGGGGATGAAATTTGGAATTTTAAAGTTCAAATTACATATTGAATGTGCGGCACCGAATCTTTTTTTTCCCGTTAGATGGCAGTGGTCTCTCACTTTGACGTCGCCATATATAAAAGCTTTATCGCAAATACCGCACTCCGTGGCATTAGCGAATTCAACTTCTTCTGCCGGAGTTAATTTTTCCATAGGAACTACACGTTTCAGAAACAAGTTGTATATTATTTTGCAGTCATTGACTAAATTGGATACGAATTTTTTCGCAGCATCTTTTCCACGGAATGTAACATATTTCGTGATAGAATTATCGAAAGAGCATTTGATAAGGTATGCAAATGAATAAGGTTCATGTGCGAATGTTCTATTAGTGAAGGGTTTATTCGGATCTGGCTGACTAGTATGTATCGGTTTCAGAACTGATTCGAAATCTGCATAAATAACGAATGGTACTTTCATCTGTTTCTCAAATTTCTCGAATTTCAAAATGTTTTCAGGTACTGAATTTCCAAATTTATCGACTTTGATCTCTGTGGACGGAGTTGTAGTATATGTATGATTACAATCATTCAGCTGATGGCGTAACAACTTTGTTTCATCTGAGAAATATATCAAACAACCGTCGCAAAAAAATTTCTCATGCGCTTTGGCAGATATCTGGCTAGATACCAGCCTTGATAAATTCTTTATCCAGCAATAGTGGCTATTTCCAGTTTCATCATCTGTGGTCAAAAATAAATTCACATGTTTACTCATTCTTTTCTTGGAGTGATACAGTGGGCCGACTACATGATATTTCACTTGATGATCTTCAAATACACTCTTTAACCCGTAAACGTTGATGGAACAATCATTGAGAATTTCGAATTTTGGAATGCTACTCACTTTAACAGGGAACTCTATACCCACCAAATTCAGAACTGTAGAATAGTGCGGATATGAAGAGGTTTCGCAAACATTAGCTCTTGCCGGATACAGTGCAGACGTCACAGCCCAAGCGAAACAGCACTCGTCCTGATTCACTATGTTTACAACGGCCTTTTTATTCTCTATGAAGCTTGGTAGCTTCATGTAAGAGCATCCACGCAGAGGGCTGTACTTGTTGATATTGATTTCCAGGAACATGATTTTTTCTAAAGCCCAACCTATAACAATAGTAACATCTGTTAATGATCAGAAATATTTCAAAAATCATACCAACTCACCAGAATCACGCTCCTCGAATTCGGTCGTTTGATTCAATAAGATGTCCTTGAATGTGTCAACCACGGCCTCCAAATCCAGCGATGAATCCATGATGTGATTTGGCGTCATGAAGGATTTGATGTCATGAAGATCTTGGGATTGTAAAATGTATCTTCCAAACACTTCCATATTCACCTTGATGGAGTGGTGAATCGAGATTATATTATCCAATAAAGATATAATGGTTGCCTTATTTTCATTAAAAAACGTATTGTAATCCAATACATCAGTTCTGCATTCCAATCGATAGCTCACAATGCGGCATTTGAACGCATTTTCAATCACATATACTCCGTCCCTATAATTGACGCAAGCGTTTGTCCGATGCTCCAATGTCCTTTTATGCGCACCCATTTTATCGGTTGGAATGGTCTTATTGCAAACAGTACATGTCTGCACATTTGCAGAAGTTGCTGCTTGTTGAGTGCCATCTTCCAGTCGGGGCTTCTTTGCAATAGATGGGTTGAAATTTCCCACACATGCAACCCTTTGATGACGTCGTAGATTGTCACTACGTGTGAAAGGTTTAGCGCACACACTGCAAACTAACATTTTGTTTAGATGATTTATCGCTCACGAAGAACTATTCAACTTGATGTTTGATGAAAGTATTGAGAGAGAACTGTGCTCTCATGGACACAACTATTGGGTTTATATAGGAGGGAGTCATGACGTAACACAGCACCCCACTTCTACCAAAACGACCTCGACCAGCCTACTCCCATCTTCAAGGTCGCACACGCTTTCACCTCCCTCTCCAAGGTCGAGGTCTCTCTCTCTACATCTCAAGGTCACTCGTTCCCAAGGTCACATATGCGAAGGTTACTCGTACAACCTTCCTTCAAGGTCACTTTGTCTCGCCCTCAAGGTCACCTCCGCGTTCAAGGGCGTGCTGTCGACACTTCACTATACGAGGTTACTCCCGCCCAAGGTCAGACCCGTTCAAGGTCACTCCCGCCCAAGGTCACTCCCGCCCAAGGTCACTCCCGCCCAAGGTCACTCCGCCCAAGGTCGGAGGACGGTGACCTAGGGCGGAGAGCCAGAACCGGCCAATCTTTACTACTAATATAGTCTGATAAGATATGGAATTTTGCAATTCTCATTGTTTTTTCGGCACATCAGGTAGGTATTTCTGTAGTTGGAACCTTATTAGTTATTTATTGGTTCTAATAGAGACAGGTTTACATAACCTAAGATTGCTCCTGATAGCAACGAACGAGTTAAACATGGTGGTTATATATGCTTCTGGAATGGTAGAGCCACTCTAATTATTATGATCGTTAGGTATATAATGAGGTTATGAGATACCGCTTTCAAATGGGTCACTCTGTATGTGCTATACATATGCTAAGGAAAAATGGCATACTGTTTGCGCATGTTCAGATACACCTAAACCTTGACTACATCATGTAATGCATGAATAACTCAGAAGTCTTCTTTCATGTATTTTTTTTTTCAACATCAAAGTATGCAAGGTATGTCTCGACGAGAAATTCATGAAGATGTGCATTCTCATATTCTCAAAATATTTTCGAAATATTTTCAGCAATGCATTGTTTCCGCTTCTACTAGAAAGTGGTAGCAACATTGATATTTCGAATAGAATACTCTGTATTTTATCGCATCTTTGAATTCTCCCTTAAGAGGTGATTTTACCGATCACACTCGTGGTCTATCGGAAAACATTATAGAGATATAGGGTGTTCAGAATCGAGCTGTTTCAACTCTAGAATTTGTTTGTGTCGAAACTATTCATTATCTGCCAAAGTGGCACATATTTCCCTATATCAACTTTTGATTTTCCATTTACTGATATTCAATCGGAACAGATACAGGGTGATCATCAGAATTTTGAATCTTGAAGCACCCTGTATCTGTTTCGATTGAATATCAATAGATAGTGAATCAGAAGTTGAGATTGGCACAGGAGATCCGTTTTGACCAATAATGAATAATCTATGGTAAAAGTCCTTGGTATCTCAAAGTGGAGTGAATAGATTCATAAACAAACTCGTGTTAATGAACATGTTAAACTGATTGATAGCTACAAAAATTCTCCCAGAGATTTATACAATACAAAAAGTTCATTTGCTAATCATATCCTTAATTGTAATCATCACTTTGATATAAAAAATGACCTTGAAGTTTTACATATTTGCCATAAGGGCACCCTCCTAAATTTATTAGAGATTTTTTAAATTAATGAATCAATTAAAGATGACAACATTATTTCCTTGAACGAACAAACAAATTTTGATTGCCAAAAATTCTTCAACGCCCTCAAATTCTAACGAGGATGTCTACTAAGTTAGTACTTTGCCCCACCTCGATTCCTTCTCAGTTTTGCTTGTTGTCTCTGAAACAATTTTGTCAAGAATTTTGTTATTCATTGACATGTGACTCATTACGGCCCTGCTCCTTCTCGCATCTTGCCTTACACTCTTTGTTTATGCCACAAGACAGTTTTGTGTCACTTGTCATTGGATACATACTTCACGTTTCCTATGTCAAGCTAACTCACCCCCCCCTTCACCGCTCTACCACGTCACTGTAACCAATATTCTCATGATGGGCCCCATTTCATCTCTGACCATTTTGATGAACAAGTGTTGGGATCCCCCATAAAGCCCCCTTTGGGCCTTGGGCCATTTGCCCTTCAGTATTATTATTATCATTATTGTAATTTAAATTGTACCATCATGCAATAATTTATTAACTTCTCCTTTTTTCATTTCCACGTGAGTATACATAATAACCTAAGCACAACATTTGTAACTATATAAAAAACCTTTCTTATGCTGCTGATGATGGACTATTGATAGTCCGAAACATGTACAGATACTGATTATTCAGTCAATAAATTTGTGGAGATGACTTTGTGTGTCTTGTTTATCAATAATGAATAGTTTCTACACAAAAAAATCCTGTAGTAAATATATCTCGATTTTGAATACCCTATATCTCTGTAATCGTTTTTGATAGACCCCAAAGTGTGATACATCGATGAAATCAGCTCTTCAGAGAGAATCTGAAAATGCGATGAAATTTAGGATGTTTCATTCGCAATATCAATGTTGCTGCTACTTTCTAGAAGAAGCGGTAACACTGCATTGCTAAAAATATTTTGAATAAAGAGAGCGTATTCTAAAATATAAGCATGCATTATTCTCATGAATTTCCCTAGACTGATTCTTGATATAGAAATAGTGTGAGCTTGTCATGAGATACTCTGTATACATAATGATACCCTTCAAAAGGTATAACAATCCAAAGGTGCAGAAGTATATCTCGAGTTTTCCCAGTGTGAATCAGAACACCACACTAGCGTTTTTTTTGTGATTGCTGATTGCTACCCTTTCTTACCGATCAAGCTAGATGTTGGAAGTCTATCATAACCATTTCTCCATTTTTGTTTGCATGTTTGTGATAATCAAACCGATCAGGCATTAATGAGGTAGATTCGTAGAAAGGCATTTTCAATAAACAGAGCTTTCGTGGCTTTTAATCGATTCTGATCTAATATCACTGATTCACTTGAGTGATTACTTCTTCTTTAATTGTATTTATTCATTTAATTTGTGAGGACGCCAAACAGAAAAACAAGAAGCTTGCGCAATTACAGAGTGACACAAAATACATTTATGGTTTCACAATTTGAGTCATGCTAGTCGATAAAGTTTATGCAAAATGTAACAATTTATAACTACTCATATAAATATCATTAATTGAACTACCACTTTTCCTAGATATAACTTTGTTGATCGGTCTTGCCGTACTCCTGAAAGAGTATAGGTATGGTCCAATCACAAAGTGATATTTTGAGACAGATTAACTACTATCTAGTACCTATCATTTTAGGTATTCTGCTCTATAAATCCAGTCATACCTAACATAGGTATATGATTTCTTCATAATCCAGTGATCTCTTACTGGACGAACATGTCTTGAATTCTGAAAAGTAATAAATAAATATATACATGACTTTTCAGAAGTTTCCTGACTACGAATAATAGCTGAAAATCAATATGTTCAGTGATCACACTGATTGACCTGCTCACCATGATAGACAACGAACAAAATGGCTGGAATGGAATTGAATTAACTTTTGACAGTTGATAAGGTTACTTTGTCTAGGAAAAAATATTATTTCCTTGTACACTGTATACATGTGAACTACGTTATAAGGTGGTGAAACGAAAACGTCGCACAAATAACATAACAACTATGTCTGAGATATATCTAAAGAACCTTAAATCAACATATATTGTCTAATAATATTGATTTCAATACTGATTCAAGGTCTCATAAACGTTTTACCTCATAATATTATGTAGGGTACTTCAAAAGGACATTATCGCAATGTAACGGCCTTTATTTCTGCGGCACTTACTTTGGCGCTCTGTTCAGGACGGAGACTACCCTGGTATTCGACGGGGGGGTTCTTGGGCGCCAGATTGTTTATGAGGTAGTTTACTCTACCTGCTCTGCACGAAATATTTTTGTACAGAGGCCCAGAGTAGCAACAGTGGAAAAAGGTACAGGAGGTATACCTCGGTACCTACAGTATAAACCAGGGGTCACTGTTATTGAATCGACCTGGAATAAATAAGGAGTCAAGGGAGTGTAGGCTTTAATTACAAACCCTGGGTTCAGCCTGGTATACTGGTTGCTATTTTCAGTCTGGATAATGACAGGAATCAGAGCAAATATCTTTCGGGTCTCTGGTATTTTCAGGTTAGGCCAGGAAAATTATTTATTCAAACTATTTTATAACGTCTACCTGGACAATCGGAAACTCCAAAGTTCCAAACGAATCAAATTTCAATTTCCTAATTTTCTAATATCAGAATTCTAGTGAGGTTGATTGTAATTTTCCATTCATGTCAAAATTTCATGAACCACAGACCACTGCCTGACAGGACACAAAGCACCGAAACAACGGTGCACAGGACTGGAAAGCTTGAGGAAAAGATAAGAAGAAGGAGAATTGACAACTGGTTTGTCAGTGTCAGTCGTCAGTCAATAATAATAAAAAGCAATTTGGTAAATGAAGAAGAAGAAGAAGAAGAATATTGGAAATCATTAAATAAATTATTGGAACTTCTCGGAACTGAAAACAAGGAAAATAGAGAAGGAAATATGGAATATGCAATTACAATAAACCGTTCATTCGCAAATACAAATTTCTTGATTCTTTACACAGGTCGGGTGAGTATCGGTATGAAAAACAACAGGAATGAGATGAATCTATGAACAGGATAATAATAATTATTAATAAATAATAATAATAATGGTGAAAAATATCATGCAAACTTACATGTGCAAACATGTGAAACAGGAAATCACTATACAATAAAACTTTACACTGGCTTTGAATGACATATGAGAGCACTAAGAGCAAGATCAGCAAGAGAACCCGGAGAAAAGAGCCAAGAGCCTAAAGAGCAGAGAGTGTAGAAAGTAGAGCAGGTAGTGTAGAGTAGAGAGTAGAGTAAAGAGAGAGATCCCTTAGCTGTCTTCAGTATTTATACTGTCCATCGACCTCCGTCCAAGGACAGCTCAATCCTAGATTCTCATTGGTCGGAATCCTCAACTATGCCAGCAAGAACTATCATGCAAAAGCACATTGTCTTAAACTCACGAAAATGGCCACGGGAACAGAATCTACTACCCTTGCTATTGCAACTGAATGAATTTGGCTGAAAAATACCCAATAACAAAAAAGTTATGACTAGGTAAACATTCATCATTCCAACTGATAAATAATTCACCCAAACTTCATATCATAAGCGAAGGTTTGAAACATATTGTAGTCTTTAGGGTTGTAATGATGTTGATCAGAATTCACTACCAGGAAAAGCTTTGGAAAGTCAGGAATCAATGAATTATTTAGCTCTCTCAGGTTTTCAGGTTTCGAGCTTTCGAACAAGTGAAATTGAAGTAGAATCAGTCTCAGGTTACTTAGATATTAATCAAAACCAATCGAGTAATGAAGCTGGTCAAAAACACTCCAATACAGCAATGTTATTTCAACAACATCACAAAACTTATATTCGAAAAATATCTTTGTTATGTATCATGTTTAGTGGGTGGCTTTATAGAATAATGAAACAAACTGAACTGAATTAGATAGATGCAACTTACCTTATACTTTATTTTTTTCAGGTTGTATAGAACATACCGAGATTCGAAGTACGTCTACATGCTTCTGGAGGCTTGCCTTGGTGGAGAAGTGTGGACTATTTTGAGAGACAGGAGTTGTTTCGACGATAATATTACTCGATTCATTGTTGGCTGTGTGATAGAAGCTTTCGACTATTTACATTCTAGAGGAATAATCTACAGGTAATAATCAACTCACTAACATAAAATAAGACTCTTAGTTTTTTCACTTCCTTTTCATTTCATTGATTCGAGTTTCGGGTTATATCAAAGAAGTTAAATAATTCTATCGTTAAAGTTCCACGCCAGAAAAGAGTAGCTCTAATGAACTGAATGAAATGCAGTTTCGAAGTAGGTAACATGCGAATATTGACTTGAAAGTATATCCAGTTCATTGAAAACAATGACCCAACTATCTACGAGAACTGATATGATGCAAAAAATATTATACAGGAAGGGAGCTACAGAGTACAGGTGAGCCCTTTGGTACTCGGTACTCCCTGTGATATACTAAATGGGTCTGAGAATACGGAGTTGATTTGAATAATGTTCTGCCGGTTTCAAAGGTAGTCTTTTGATTATCCTAATTAGATATGTTGGACAATTGGAAAGAAGTAGTTTATGTAGGAGCTCTTATTTGT